>CABIKL010002982.1:0-11636 GCA_902196195.1 Aptinothrips rufus | reverse complement strand
TCATCCTCCGGCGTCAGAGTCGAGCACTCTACCACTCTGTCACAGAGATCTGTGTTCATACTGGTGCATTCAAAGCTGCCGGTCGAGTCCACCGGGTGCACAGATCTCAGAGTGGGCGAGGTTGGGTGGGCGCGCGCCCACCCTTGCCCACCCCTGCGGGCGCCACTGGTACTTTATAAGTACGTGCTTTGGCTGTCAAATCATGTGCAGTCATACATTTTATCATTTTCAACCTTATTCGCAGTTTGACAAGCGCGTTTCCAACTGCTGGCGATTGATCTGCGAGGCAAAGCATTGAAATCCCTCATAGCCCTCAGTTTTGGCCCTACTTTACCTCTTGGTCTGCGGTATCACGAGAACCAGCGATTCCTTCCAGCTCGCGAGGCGGCGGAGCGAGAGAGAGAGAGGGCAGCCCGGGAGCGAGACCGGGCAACCTGGCTCCCAGGGGGTCTGGAGTCCAGCCTGGAGTCCAGCGAGGTGGGAGTCCTCCGGGAATTACAATCCCGGGCCGGGGCCGGGGCTGGGCTGGGCTCGGGCTGGATCCACTGCCTGGGTGTCATCTGAAGGGCGTATAACGTAACGCGGCCACCAGCAGGCAATCAATGTGCAGCTTGGGTTCCGCGTTGGTCTGGTGCCCTAGAGAAAAAAAATTTGCCTTAAATCTGCAGTTGGTGACGAGTTTGTGATTTTTGGCACATTGGAAGATACAATTCTGCGCTCCAAACTTTAAAAAATCTAATTTCAAATCGACCAAATTTGGTTGCCTTTGCGTGCACATGATTCAACAAACACTTGCTTAAAAAACATACGTCTAGCAACGTTCTAAACATTTCGCTCAAAGCGCGTCCTTCAGAATAACTAAATAATTCGAGAGCCTGATATAAACACACCTACGAGAGACTCGTCCAGGTCCAGAGCAGCACGCTCAATTTTCACTCTCACAGTTCAAGGATGGCACAATCGCGTACTAATTTTGAAAGGCCACATTGCTCAATGCGCCGTGTACCCCTTCTTTCTGCTCTCCTCGCTCCAGCAGCGAACATCCATGCGAGGGGGGAGGGGGCGGGGTGGGTGGGTGGGGGGGGGAATCCTTGGCGCTCGTAATGCACTGTGAATATCGGTTCGAGGATGAGGCTTCGCAGGTATGACTCGCTCCGCACGGGGCACTCGCTACCACGCCACGCCACGCCATGCCACGCCACACCGCTCTGCCTCCAAAACATTACGAAGCGTTGCCTTCACGTCATTCCGACACGTCCTATATTTCAAGAATAATAATTACGGGGAGGGCCGTGCTGGCATCGTCCCACTGCTCGACCAGGGAAGACAAGACTAGGTCGCTAGGTTCGCCTCTCCTGTTAGGCCCTCCTTTTTAGCACTCCATTTCATTGTTTTCTACCAAAACAAGAAGGTAATCGCCATTCACACCCATCTAGTCAATCGTCTATTCAGTTCTCTGACCTAGAACTAACTGCTTCTAAGCAGAGACATACTATTCAAAATACAGGTTTAAATTCGATTCGGGTGCTGGTGAACAACATTGGCGACAGGCAGAGCAGCGGCGGCGGCGGCGGCGGCGGCGGCGTGGGGAAAGCGGTGGGGATTACGAGGTGACAATCGTGTAATACGTTAGCATTTGAATGGTCTCTTGGGTCCTGGCGGTGCCGACGCGGACGTCGGAGGCGGGGAGGGGTGAGTGGGGCGGGGGGGGGGGGGGGGGGGGGGGGGGGGGGGGGGGGGGGGGGGGGGGGGGGGGGGGGGGGGGGGGACGTCTGCAGGTGGCCGCACTGTGGGTTCCTGCGGGGCGCGAGGTTCGGGCCTCCTAAGCTAAGTCACCACGTGCAAGTGGCCACACTGTATTACAAAACTCGTCGATTTCCACATACAACCAAAATGTATTTCGCCAGTTTCAATATCAGCAGGGATCCCTTCCTCAACGTACCCCCGCAATGTTGAATCAACATTGATGATAGACTGTGCTGCGGAACTTTGTTTTATATGTTGATCAACATACTCCCAGATACCATTCTTCGTATATGCATACGCTGGAAGTGTAGATCAACATACCTCCAAACATAGTGCGGTCCAATATATAGAGCCCGTTCGAAGCGAAATGTGTCAGCCTTGGCTCGAGGTAGCGAACCTTGTATCTCGACTTCGCTCCGCCACGGCAGACATAACCTAGAACACCTTCACCAAAATAACTCCGCCTCGCAGCCTGCGATAGTCTCTGTGTTGCATCATGAAACGAATCGCCCATTCCTATCCCTCCCAACGCCTCGCCCCTCCTTGCCCCGCCTCACCCCGCCTCGCCCCGCCTGCCCGGAGCACGTCTTCTATTATCAGGTCCTTTGTCAATTAGTTGGCCGACCGCATGGAATTTTTTCCTAACGGAGTGAAAGGTATTAATTGCCACGTGTCACGTGTTCATTTTTATCCCGTCTGGAGTCCGGGGCGCTGCTTTGCATTTAGTGCAGCGAGCCAGCCAGCCTCTGGAGCAGAGGGATCAAAGGGACCTCCTTCACACCTCCAGACAGCAGACCGAAAACAACTGGCGGCCTCATTGATTGGTGTCATTTGTTTTCTGCCGAGAGGCCGAGAGGATCACCCAGGTGTTTCACTCTCACTCTAACTCCAAAGACATAGAAATTTTTGAAAATCGCAGGTTTTTAATATCCGTAGCTGTCAAAATTCGACGCGTAAAATGGCGTGGGAGGATGTCGGACTGACAAGTAGCGAGTGCAACGCGGTGAGAGTGCAAACTAGTCGGGGGCTGCCCCCGCCCCATCGATCACACAGAGTGGCAGGTGGCGCGCTGAATTAGCGACATGGGCAGGGAAGGGCAGGGCGGGGCGGGGCGGGGCGGGGCGGGGCGGGGCGGGGCGGGGCAGGGCGGGGCAGGGCGGGGCGGGGCGGGGCAGGGCAGGGCAGCATTCATCTCCTGGAGCCCCTGGGGTTGCGACTCACGGTGTCTAGCCGGGCCAACCGCCCCTCGAGACGACCAAAAAGTAGTGTCAATGGGGTGAGTCACCAGCCCAGCCCCAGCCAGCCACGCGAGGAGCATTGGAGCGCTGGAGGAGCAGCGCAGGGCTGGAACAGGCTGGAACAGGCTGGAATAGGCTGGAATAGGGTGGAATAGGGTGGAACAGGGCTGCGTTCCGTTCATTAGGAAGGTCCTTCCCCTGCCAGCTTCTTATTCTGATACGTTGGTTGCAGAATACTACTGGTCCTGGTTACAGATTAAGGCTAAGGAGCTTTACGACACAGACGATGTTTCCGTCCCCAAATATATGCCGGCGATTTTGAATACGTGAAAGAAAATGCTCTGCGTGAAAACATTGATATTTGTCGCTGTTTGACCAAAATTAATGCGATATTTAAAGAAATGCACGTGGTAAAAGCGACGCCCAGCTTGATGCCCGCAGCGATGAGTCAGGGCGGCTCCAGGCCGTTGACCTCAGCTGAAGGGAGAGTGCATGCGCATGCGCAAATTCTAGGAACGGTATGCTATAGCCTGCTAGTCCCTAGCGAGCTCTCCGAACCGTTACCCTACCCTGCCCTTCCCTCCCCCTCCCCCGGCAGGGTGCCATTCAGCCGATTGATTTGAAATGGCGCGGCGGTGTCACAGGCCCGCCACGGGCAGCCACGGGCAGCCAGGGGCCTCCAGGTCAAGAGTCACACTCTTCCATCCTCGCCCGTTCAGCCCGCCATATGGCTGGGGGGAGGGGGGGGGGGCTGTCTAGCAATAATGGCGGCATCATGAACAGTCATGAAGCGACCCGACCACACATCGAGGACTTTGATGCAAGAAGAAACCAATCCAACCTAAGCAGAACCGTGTTGCCAGGAAAACAGGGAATTCAGTCTTTGCGTTTGTTTTGAAGTGAAAATATTGGTTGGACGTCTTTTGCAGCCTTTGGTCTGCTCTATTCTCCTTAGGAAGGCGATTGAAAACATTCACAAACGATTGGAAACATTCACAAATGACTACGACCTCGAAGTTAAAAAATGCTGGCAAGAAGCTAGCGATCACGCTAGCAGTGCCGAGACTCGAGTTCAGCGATTGCTGCAGGCAGACATGTCTGTCGTACTCCCAATTTTACGACTTTTGCAACACAAGCCCTCGCAATACAACAGGAAGAGTTGGTCTGTTCACCCGTTCGGTAACGACGCCTTGCATCTATTAACGTCCGCCGCGGCGCGTCGCTCCGCTCACCTGACAAGACGCTAAAGCGACGAGTTTTATGGAGTCGTATCGACGGATGTCTCAGCAGACCTCATCAGCGCCCCGCACCGCCACCATCGCCATCCAGTCCGCGATACGATACGACGCGTGGCGAAATGGGACGTGTCACTAACAGAGGCGTACGGCCGTTCGTCGTGCGTGGCGGGGCGGGGCGGGGCGGGGTAGGGACAACTGTCACTGATACCCACACCGAAAGCTTCGTTTAATCAATACTAGAATTTGATTGGAGTTTACTTGCCCTTAGATATATTTTTAATCGTCACAATAAAATTTTGTTTGTGTTGAAAGCATATTTGTTTGAATCAATAGCAATGTAACAAGATCGAACCGATATAACAGTTTACTATCAAGCCATTGATTCGAGGAACATTTACTCCACTCTAGCAAAATTTTATTGTTACAACTTAAAATTTCCTTCGGCGGAACTGAAATATAATCAAATTCGAATTTCGAGGTCGATCGATAAACAATATCTCGCAGGGACACTTAACCTAATTTTTATTTCTTTGCATGGTATTCCCATTTTCGCTCGAGATATATGAATTGGTTGCTCAGGTAATCAACCAAGTCCTGGCTTTACAGCTCGCATTACAACCATTGCAGCAAAACCTCTTCTCTCCATTTTCAGCCGAGTGGTGCTATGGCACGAACCGCGCGTCGAGATAATACCCGTAATCTCTTACCTTCCTGGGGACTTTTAGGAACGCGCGTGTGGGTCAAACAATTATTGAGGGACTCACTCGAGTGACTTGAAGACCCTGCCAAGACAGGTGTCAGCGCCGTAGCCAGCAATGAGGGTTTTTAATTTAGCCGTTTACCCAGAAGTGCGCGTAAATGGATTTCACTGTTTAGCTTGCAGAACCCATCTCCGTGTGTGACAATTTTGGAGAGGCGTGAAATTGAGAGCAAGAACAGAAATGAGTTTCCATTCTTTTCCTCGCCGTTCATTTCGACGAGAGAGGAATCAGCCAGAGCATTTGACAGGGACGAGTGAGCGTTATAGTTTTTACGATTGCGCAGTTCGAAGTGAAAATATGCTTAATTTCTCGACTTACAATGCTTACAGAATTTACATTCTTTTCTGTTAGTTTATTTTCTGTTATTTTTTGTTGCTCGTTGCTAGAGACATGTCATGCTAGCTAGTCCATGACTAGAGCAAGATGTCACCGGGTGAGGTGGCGCTGCCTGCCCCCGGCTGCCCCCGGCTGCCCCCGGCTGCCCCGGCTGCCCCCGGCCTGCTCGGCCCGTGCCGAAGGCCCCACACACTCTGCCCTACGGGGGGCCCTTTTGTCCAAGCGCTGCCCCCTGCCCTGCAGCTCCTGACCACTGACCGGCTGGACGGGGCGACCGCTAATAGAAGAAAGTAAGAGTCACCAAGTCGTCCTTGTCGTTAAACAGAAACTCATTGTACCAGGGATTACATCCCCAGCAGGCAGTGATGCTGTTTGCCGGAGCCAGTGCAGGGCATGCATCCCGTCTGATGGACCGAGTTAATCCCTCGAGGGCAACATGCACTTCCACGTAAAGGACTGACCTGCCCCCGGCCGACGAGTAGGGTGCCCTGACGTCTCACTCTCATTGACGGTGTCGCCCGAGCCAGTGCAAACACTCGCCACGCGGGAGCCGCAGAGACATCTGTACTGGGGTGATAATGGGTGGGACGTGAGGCTTCCCCAGCGGGCCGCATCAGCACGCCTCCTCATGTGATCACCCAATCTCACCCGGGAGCCGCGGTAGGCCCTGAGCAGCCCTGAGTGGCCAATACAAAGCAAATCTCCGAGACACTCTCTTTAGGGTGACTTACACAGAAAAACCAAAACCCAGAATCTAGGGCAACTCAACCCAGAAACCAAGGGAAACAAACTACTTTTTTACTTGATTTTGAAACCTGTTGCAAAATGAACGGGAAGCTTCGAAATTCTTTTGAGAATAGGTTTTAAAAACATCTTTTTTACGCTTGTTTTCTGGATTGAGTTGCCCAAGATTTTGGTTTTGGTTTTTCTGTGCATTCCTATTCATTGTACCATTCATTCCTATTTCATGTGAAGACACTTGCAGTGGCGCTGTGGACTGATATTGCCAGCTGCGGCGGGGATTGGTGGTGTTACTTCATTTTTTTTATCATCGTCGAGACGTGCCCTTGCGAAAAGGAATCAGATCACAGTCACACAGACATTTAATTGGACTTCTCTGCCCCACATTTCGTGGTCTGCAGCTAATCGGGGTGATTTTGGCGAGATCACACGGCGACGCGTCCAGCCGATACTCACTATCCTTCTCGCGAGGGTGAAAGATCTTTAACATTTTAAAATTTTATTACAAATTTGGGTTTTGTTAAATGTCAAGTTTTTAGAGACAGATATTCCGGTTTAACCCTTCCACGCGGCTTAACACTGGTAGGCAAGGAGGCCTGCACTGGGCTTCCCTCCTTCGCTCTCACTTCATATTCAATTTGCCCGACGCGTTTATCTTGCTGGCAGTGGCGCGTAGATTTATGTGTGGACGCCCGATGCAAGTGGCGGAAAGGTGAGGCTCAAACACGCCGCTCTGGAGGGGGAGTAGCGCGGGGGGCCGTGGGGGGCGGCGGGGGGCGGGGCGCGGGGGCCGCTCCATGGGAGGCGTGACTCCAGCAGGACCCGACTCCGCTTGACGCCTGTGTAGTCATTGTGCGTGCGGCGCGGCGCAGCGTGGCGCGGCGTGGCGCGGCGCGGCGTGGTCATTGTGGGGGGCGCAGGCGGGGCTCACCTGGGGGTCCCAGAGGGGGGCTCGGAGGGCGTAAGGTTGCACGCAGTGTTTGCTCCAGAACCTGGCCAAGCAGTTTAGCAGTCCTCTGTGAGGGGGAGTCGAGACGCACGGCGTTAACGACCTCATGAATGCAACATTTTCGTGACCGACCAGCTGCAACGACACCTCTCACCTTACTCCGCCACGCCCCGCCCCGCCCTGCCACCGGCCATACAGCGTGACGGGCGCACTGTACCCCTGTCCGCGGCCTTGAACCTAGTCTAACACGAGGGTAACCAGTGGTAGTGGAAGTTGAACACATCCCTTATGCGCGGCACTCCTCAGGAAAACTTAATAAATTTAGAGGGACAATTTTGTGCCTTAATAATCACTTCTAAGCATGCATAACCATGCATAAAATTGTGCGTATCTAATCACAATTTTCTCTAATTCGACGTGTCCGGGCAACATAGACGGATCTGCAAACTGTGACGTAATACCCCTTTACCTCCTCTCATCTGCAGCTGATTGGTGAAAGGAGGTGAAGGGGTATTTCGTCACAGTTTACAGATTCGTCTATGTTGCCCGGACACGTCGAATTGTTTTGCCAAAGTACTATTTTTTGTGCTAGATTAGTACTATTTTTTGTGCAAGATTAGACAAATTTGTGCGCACAGTTACAGACAATTTTTGTCTGTACTCTTATGCACAACATTGTGGTTAGTGATGCGTGCACACAGAAGTAGAGAACCCAATCATCACACTTTTGTACAGAAATTAAGAGCAAATCACAATTGAATTGTCCCTAAAACTGTGGAGGAAAAAAAAAGTTCACCTACAATTTAGTGTGCATAGAATGGGCGGAATGTTAACGGCGCAGGTCCGCCGCGATTCTAGTCTGATCGGAAGCAGGCGGGAGTACCGGCGGCTCCCTTTGTCGGCGAGGCGGTCACACTGACCGGCGGCTGGAGCTGTTGGCACAACAAGCGGTGCCCGTTACCTCTCTTTACTTCCGGTCGGTCACCCGGCGTGCTGTGCGACAAGTGACGGTCTGACTCTGCCCGCAAGGGATGACCGCGGCACTTCCTGTCTCGTGCACCTTGGACTCGCCCCGCACGGAAATAAATGTGCGGACTGGGTCGCAATGTGCAAGATCTTTTTATTTCTTGCCGATAGGATCAGTGTTTCGTTGAGAAATCGGTTTCGGACCCAGAAAAGCTTTAAACTTTGATTTCACGAAAATATTTGTGCCGCGTAGACTTTTTAAAAATGAATTAGTTTATTTGCTCATTATTTTGACGCGCTCCTGCAGACCTCACGATCCTATGGAGCGGCACTAGACTGCGGTACGGTGGCGGGGACCGCAAATCGTCTGCCGGAAGCGCGGCTCGTGCTACTCGCTGGTGATGCAGCCTCAGCCGAATGAACCGCAGCGAACCGCAGCGAACCGCAGCGAACAGCAGCCGGGAGCTTCTGCAAAGCGCGCGCGACCGCAAAGCGGCGGCTCAGCGAACCCTACAGTAGCGCCATCTTCACGGCCTGCCGCGCCCAGCTGACGTCCCACCGAGGAATACGATTGGAGACTTCAATGCGGGAGTGGGCTATGCTGCTCTCCAGACGAGTTACTCTGTTTCACTTCGCTCTTTTCGCGCTGCTTTCACTGTAAAGCTGTCGCCAGGCCGAGAGGTCGCGAGTCGAGACTGTCAGGCTCTTGCAGTGGGACAGAGACAGAGACTAATGAGTTGGGTGAGATAAAAAGGGTGCGGTGCCCTGGCGTGCGTCTCGCTGTGGCCCCCGACCCCCCATTGGAACCTGCTGCCTCCATACTGCGGTGGGTGGTGCGTGTGGTTAGATGTCGTGTGGTGGCTGCGGGGCGGGGCGGGGCGGGGCGGGGTGGGGCGGGGCGTGGTGGGGCGGGGCAAATGGAAATAGAACAGAGGAGGCGCTACGCTCACCGCCACGCCCCCTCCCCTCCCCCGCACCACCAACCAAACCGTGACCGCCCGTGCCGCGCCGCACACCTACGACTCCCCTGAGCTCGAGCTTGATCCGAGCACGCATGAAATGGAGTTAGCGACGGATTGTAAACGGAGTCGGCAGGGCGGGGCGTGGCGGGGCGTGGCCGAGCGGGGCGGGGCGGGGCGGGGCGGGGCGGGGCGGGGCGAGCTTGAGCCCCACCATGCAACACGTGTCTTGACGCCCCGCTATCACTATGGTTGGTTGGTTTGCGCTTTAAAGTCTCCTCGCAGACTTGGACTAGCATGACGGTGCACGGCGTTCGGCTAAAGCGCGATCTTTGAGACTGGCACGTGTGTGCGCTAGAGCCTGGCTATCGGGCTCTAATCATTGAACAGACCCGACCACGGTGGGGCCCGTGGTGCGGGCCGGAGAGGTACCCAGAGCCAAGTACCCAGCGCCGAGTACCCAGCGCCGAGTGCCCAGCGCCGAGTACCCAGCGCCGAGTACCCAGCGCCGAGTACCCGGGCAGCACCACTCTCATTGTCTATGGCGCGAGGTTCCCAAAGACAACAAGATGACTGGTGCAGCGCGACACCGATCACACCACAGCTCGCTCGCATCACAAAGCGCCCACATCGCGGGGCGATAAAAAAAACTTAATAGCGAGCTTTACGATCAACGGCGAGCTCCAATGTCCCTATGGAAGCGGCTGTTTCTTTCGTAATCCTCAGCCGCACGCCGCGCCAAAGCGCAGAGACGAGCCTCGGAGCTCCAGATAATAAATTCAGCCAACGAGGGGAAGGGGGGGATGGGGTGAGGGGTGGGATGCACCCGCACCCACCCCTTGGAGGTTAGGGTAGGAGATGCATCCCCTCTTTCGCTTGCTGCTGACTGCTCGCCCTACCCTCATCGTTCTACAATTTTTGTGTCACCTCATTTCCTTGTTGACTTTTTAAACGTCTTTTATCATTCTTCGGTTTTACTTTTACATTCCCGTCCTGGTGCGCCCTTCTTTGCATCGAGCATTAGGCCATGCTCTTAGTATCATTGACAGCGATACGACGCACATGAACATTGAACAAACTTTGTGAGTCAAACATTGCTTAGCAGAGCAAGTGGCAAGCAATACGCCATTTCCTCCACGACATAATTTGTAGATTGGAGAGAAACAAACAGTACTCGAAAATTAGTTCAAAATTCATCATGCTCTGTATGGAATTGCTCTCCTTTCTCCTCTCCGTTTCTCCCTGCCGCTCTTACTTTGATAACTAGAGTGTCGAGCCGCATTCGCCACCCCGAGTTAAAACTCGTTCCGTCACCGGAAGCAAATCGTGTATCTACCGAGTGACACACGCGCGGCGTCGACGACTCGAGTCGAGTCGAGTCGGTGCTGAGAGCAGCTGATGATCACCAGCAGAGCAAACCAACACGGCAGGATGAACGATGCGCCGCGCCGCGCCCCGCCCCACCCCGCCCCACCCCGCGCATCCCGCGTCAGCTTCGCAGTCCCATCAGGAAACCTAACAATGGCGAAAAAATATCGGCCGATTCCGTCGCGCTTCATGGCTGATTTGGACGCCTCTCGCAGACACGGCTTGCAGCCGCCCTGCCCGTCCCGGGGGAGGGGAAGGGGAGGGGAGGGGAGGGGTGGGGGGTGGCCGGTACGGCCCTGCCCTGCCCTGCAGCCGAGGGTGCGCGCCGCGCATTGCCGCGCCGCGTCACGGCGGAGTGCAGCGGGGTCGTCCGTAAACCACGCGCGCACCGGAAGGAGATCGAGAGTAAGTAAAGAGACGTCTAGAGACCAGTCGCTGGTTGGTGTCCAACCTCAGAGCCTCCGAACGACCCATGTCCACCACCTCCCCCCGGACGCCTCAGGTTTGCAGGACTCTCTCCATTTACGTGAAGAGTACATTAACAGATGGATTGACGACACGAATTATCGAGGCATAATAACACGAAAATCACACCAAAGTACCAAAGGAAAACGTAATGTTTACCTTCAACGTGAGTGACGACTGACCGTTCGCCGCCAGTCAGGCTGTTAGGGAAAGTTCAGCATCGGCTGCCAAGTTTCGCTCCTTATTTTGTTTATGAACTACACGTAAAAATCTGATCGACCTTACACTAATGCAGTTGTTTGCATAGAGCAATCAGGGAAAGGAAACTACACTTCGGGGTCCTTTCTTCACACGCGATCTTCAGTCATACCAAATTAATTAGTTAAAATTCTCATTTGAAGTGCAAGGACACTAACCCTCAGCTACGCCACTGCTGAGGGTTGCCTGCTTACGGCAATCACTGATCGCTGGGATTTCACTTCGCTCTGCGCTCAGGCTAACAATGTTGCAGTTCTAAGCCGAGGTGCCCTCCCCTCCCTCCCCTCCCCCTCGCCCCTGTCGCCCCGCGCTGCACACAGCGTACCCCGTCAGCGCTGCACGCCGCATTTCCACGGGTGTCACCCAGAGTGAATGTTTTAAACAGCGGTCCGCCCCGCGCCGCCCCACCCCGCCCCGCCGGCCCCCGCTTCAACCCCGGCTGCCCTGCCCCGGCCAAGATGGAGGACAAAAGGTTGATATGGAAACGCGTCGCGTCGGGGGAGCGCTACATACGTGGAGGGGTGGCCCGCCCCGCCCCGCCCCGCCATGGCCCAGCCGTCTTGTGATCGTGATCCGCGGAGTGGTGGTGCGGGGGGGGGGGGGGGGGGGGG
>CABIKL010002981.1:0-11638 GCA_902196195.1 Aptinothrips rufus | reverse complement strand
TGAAGTAGCTTTCAGCGCCTGGGAGGTAGGCAACCATCAGCTCAGGTGGTACTTTGCCCCCTCCTGGCTTCAGAACGATTCGACGCCCCTGTGGCGAGGACTCACAAAAAGGGATCGAAGGGACAACCAGTATGCCTCACACTGGTACTACGGGCATGGGACTCGTCATCCTATGATTGGGCTCGGATTCGTAGTGTCGTGGTTTCGTATCACTCCTCGTGAGAGGAGTACGCGCACGGGGTGGTGAGCCACCTTAAGAGCTCCGGTGCTGCCTGGAAAGAAAGCAGAGTTTATGGATAGTTAAACTTGACCCCACCAGAGGCTCTGGTAGACCGGCTAAGTCGCGACTGATCGGGTGTATCTCTATCCCAGGCGTGGGAGTGGGCCGGGAGTCCTACTAAGCCCAAGGGTGGAGTGGAGCGGGAGCGGGGAAAGCCGCATCGTATGACTCTCTTCTTTACTCCAATCATTTTTCATCAGACTTAACTAGGTAAATGGAACAGTACGGTTTTATAAACAGCACTGAGTTCATCATATCCGTTATTTCCACTTTAGGTCCCTTTCGCCTGCTCCCAGTTGGCTTTGAAGGTTATTGCAATTTATTTCGTAATTTTTGTTGGCAGGATTATTAATTAGGACACCATGCCCTCTCCCATTGATGCTGTGAGATCAGGATTGCGGGATTTATCGCTCAACAAGTCGAAATGTGTTGTTATTAATGGAAAGGTAAATTTTGATCTCAAAATTTTCTATTCGTATTTAAACGGTATACGTGGGTACTTCTACAATAATGAGATACGAGCGTCAGAGCAACAAGTGGTGTCCTTTACTGTCTGTACAGAGGGGGAAATACATAAAACGGTAGTGAAGCATTCCGGCACTCAGTACTACCAACTAGACATATTATAAGTCCCTATACTTATAACGCAAAAGACAATAGAATTAACATTTTTGCTATCCTGTTAGTGTAAGTGCTGGGTTGTCATTTGTATATATTTTACATTTTCCTTCAATCAACTTGCTTTTAAATTTTTTTTTGTAGCATTCTGGTGCAGAAGGTAACGTCAGTGGAATTTAAAGCCAGACTGATGGTGGTGCAAGTAGAGCTTCAAAACTCACAGCAATTTTTGATGGTACATTGCCAGAGCCTAAACATATCTTGTATGACCCTAAAAATATTACCGTAGGATGGACTACAAAGTATGCTGTTGGAGCGGGCATGACTAATCATAGGCAGACTTGTTATATAAATGCGGCATTACAGGTACAGTTCTCCTAATCTAAAACTATAAATTCTTCCTTCACTTGAGACTTAAAATTACTTATATTATTGATGCTGAGCTTATTGTCATGGGACTGACTCATGTATAATAACGTCTATGAATGTTTTGATGTTTTTTGAGTTTTGTCTGTATTAAATCTTATCTTTGTTTTTATGATCTGCCAGGCTTTGTTCCATGTGCCGGCATTTGTTAACTGGCTCATGAGTGAAACTGATCATATGAAAAGATGTGCACAGATCAATGGACAAGATTATGGTGACTGTATAACATGTTCAATGGCCGAGACGTTTCTAAGTACTCAAGATAATACTCCTATAGAACCGCTCCTCATCACCAATAAACTCAAGAGTAAGTTATGTTTCTTCACCTTTTAAGAAAAATATAATTACATGGTATGTAAGTTAGAAATTTCTTTGTATTCTTATATGACGTAAATTTTCTGGTTTTGCAGCAATATGTAAAGATATGTCCGATAGTACACAAGAAGACGCTCATGAATTTATGCGACACCTTTTGGGAAAGATGGAGAAAGGTTATATAAATAGGTGTGAAGCTCAAAAGTAGGTAAACAGTTACAAGTCTTTCTGTTATGAACTCTAGATCAATCCAATACTTGTAATATTTCAATCCATACTAATTCAAGTTTCTCTTTTTTAACTTTATCTTACAGTTATGATGCATATAGTAAAGAAACTACACCTATTAACCAGATTTTTGGCGGATACATGAGGACTGAAGGTACTGAATATTCCGTATGCTAAATTGCACTGTTAAGATGGCCTGTTGGAGTGCATTATGTAACCTGTGACCTCTATTCTGCTTTACAGTGAAGTGCTTGGAATGTAACTATGCTTCTACAACATTTCAACATTTCCAAGAGCTGATCTTAGATGTAAGCAGAAGAAAACAAATGACTGTAGAAGAAGCCATGGATCAGTACTTTAGCAAAGAAGAACTTGGTGAATATAAATGTGATAAATGCAAGTGTGTGGGGCAAGCCATTAAAAAGTTCTCCATTGAAAAACCACCGAAGGTCCTTTGCATTCAATTAAAGAGGTGCGCATTGCAGAAATTAAAGAGGATTTTATGTATATCTTGTCCCTATTTGTCACTAATTCTCCTCTTATCTGTTTCAGGTTCAATGTGAATGGAAATAAAATTTCAAAGCAAGTTAAATGTAGGACAACAATAAATGTTAAAGAACATGTTTACCCACAATCCTCTGTTGCTAAAAACCCCAGCCTCCCCTATAGACTAACTTCCATCATTACACATGATGGGTCTAGAAGATCAGGACACTACAAAGCAATTGCTTGCTGTTCTTCCGGCAAATATTATTGCTTTGATGATTCAAGTGTAAGTTAGAATTTATTCAGTTCAGTTACTCTCAAACTTGCATTGTCTTTCCAATGTATTATGTAAGATTGAAAGGTTTTGGATAGTCATTTGTTGCTTTGGTATACAATATGGCTTACATATTGGCCATGGTGTTATTTATCAAGTTCTTGAAACAATTATAGGTGGAGCCTGTCCGTGGTGAAAAAGAGAAGACTGTGTTTAATGACTGTATTTATATTGTTATTTACGAAAGGGATCCTAATTTCTCAAAGCAAAGTGCTAAAACTGCAACAGTGTCTTCTGTGGGTACAGTTTCCTCTAGTAGTAATGGTAATCTCAACTCAATAAATTGTTAGTCTGCTTGAAATTACGGCTTTACATATTAGCTTAATTTTATTTGTTTCTAAATTCCTTGCTGGTTTTATTTGTTAAAATTTATTTTCTTCTTTTCAGGTTCAATAAAGAATACATCTCAGATGGTGGGTGGTCTTCTAACTGTCAAGGCCAGGTATGCTGTTTGATTTAGTCATATCAAATTATTATGCCCTAGAAAGCTGATGTGCTTCTGAGTATGGAAGCAACATCTCTCATCTCAAGAAGTAAGATTCTGCCTATAAATTTGTTTTCATGATAAACGTAGCATTCACATTTCGGTCAGTCTGGAATGAATTTCTTTTTGCCAAGTAATGTCTCAAGTGTGTGTCTAGTTCTTTGCTCTGCTCATCCTGTCATCTGGATGCTTTAGCTTCAGTCTTATTGACTTGTCAGCTTCAAACCCATTCAGAACTTTTCATTTGTCTGTGATTCCTCTCCACCAATTTAGTTTGTACTAACGTACTTCATGGGCATGTTGGATATTGGTTCTGTTTTCTGCTAGACGTACTTTTTGTGGGCTTTCATTCGTTTTCATCTTTTCGTGAGCTTCTTTTGATGTTATTCCCCCTGCTCACTTGAAACTGTGACTTTCAGGGATCAAGTTGCTGTGGCCGCTGTGGCAAGTGGAAAGCACTCTGGGTCTCCTGCTCTGAAAGACAGGCCGAGTCTACCAGGAACCTCCAAGCTGCCTGACTCTGTTCCTGTATGTGGCCGAAACTTTTTTTTTTTTTTTTTAAATAACGTTATCCGAGAATGGTGACAGTAGTGTTGTTGATCTTTGCCTTTTTTTCACCCCTTGTGATAATTTCTCATTTTTGATCCCAACAGACTGCTCAACTTGATGCTGAAGAGGCTCGCCTGAGAGCTAAAGATGAAGAGAGTGCCCGTCGTCTTCTACAGGAAGAGCAAGTAAGTGTATATGTATTTCTGATGGGCTGACTTTCTTTAAGGTACTGTATACTAGCAAATATTCGTGAAACATTTTCTTAAATTGAGTACACCTTTTCAGGCTGCTAGTGCTGAATCTGCACAAGAACAAGCAGACTTCAAATTGGCATGCAAACTTCACAGTGAGCTGAATCCTCCTCAAAGTCATAATAGAGTTTATGAGCTCAGAAGCAGTACCAAAATGAAGGCTAAGCTGCCTATCAGCTCTTCTAAGAAGGAGAAGCGACGATAGAGGAATCTCTGGGCTTCTCTGTCAAGATGGAGCTATAAAATTCATGTGAATGTTTTCAAAATGATTTCCCGTCGTCGAGTACCTGAACTTACCTCAGAAATTTATAGTGAGTTTATTGAAACAAAGATTTCCTATTTTTTTATTTCTGCTCACATGGTATGCAAATTGCCTTTTGTGTTCAATCCTATATCCTCTGTCAAGTAATTTGTGTTGATTTTTTTATATTCTTTAACTTTATTTTATTAATTTATGTTTTTATATAAGATCAAATATAGTAAAATTATTTAAACCTTTTAAGCGTTTAAATATCTTCTTTATTTTTTTAAAACTTTTTTCCCTCATTGCATGTTGATACCTTAAATTTGTGCCATTGTAGATTTGAATGATGGTTTAAGTTTTCTGGGGTAAATGCTGTGTTTCTTTTGATTTTTAATCATGTTTGTGAAAACATCTGGCCCTTAAACGATATATTTTGTGGTCAGGGAAGGTAATTAAATTGAAAGTAACTGAATTTTTCTGCTATATGTTTTTAACTTCTAACCTAATGCAGATGAAGAACGTCAGAACAGAAATTATAAATTCAAAATTGTAGTGATGTTTATATTTAAAATTTTTGTTTTTGCAAAGTACTGTAGCACATTTTCTTGTTTCTGCCATGTCGTCTTTTAGTGTGCAGGAAGTGTTTTTGTAATTTTAGCGATGTAGAGAACCCTAGCAAAAATCCTATTCGTGGTTCCTGCGGAAGTGGTCTTGGAAAGCAATATTCTCCATTTCCTTTACACTCTCTTTTTGCTAAAATCATTGTGTGTGTAATTTGAATTTTATTTTATTGCACTGGTGCCTCCGAATCACCATTTTGATATTTTCAAGATGGATTCCTCTGTCATAAATGTGTCCTTACCTTGCAATGGTTTTGTAATATTTATTCATTTTTAAGTAAGCAGAAACTGTGATATTTTTTCTACATACAATATTTATGATTTTTTGAAATTGATTCATAATGAAGGATTAATAAATCAATTTTAGATTTCTGAGCTTGTTAATTTGATTGAGTCCCTTGCCAATCTTTAATTTTCAGTAGTTCCCTCCACTCTCTGTCCATGACTCAGCTTCTGGAGGTGGTGTTGGCCCCTGCAAGCATCTAAGTCCCTACTCAACTTGTGGCACTCGTACACTTTTCGTTCTGCTATGCACCTCACGTCATCAGCGCTCATCGGTCTCTTTATAAAAAAAAAAAAGATGAAAATGAAACACCAGCACATTTGATACTCTTCCTCGCGCACCTCGAATTTCTTTGGTTTGTAACGCCGCATACAACGAGTTGAGAGCATCAACATGAGCTACTCGTTTTGAATCTCCCGCTCTAATTGACACCTGTAGTTCCGGAACTCGCAAGAGACCCAGACAAGGCTGTGTACTTTCTGCGCTTTCTGCTGCTGTCTGCTGTCTTTTTTAATGGCTGAGCTTTGTGTTTTCATGTAGAAGTCTAAAGACTGAAGATATGTATGGATTTTTGTGTTCCAAACTGAGGCAATCTGCTGTTTTTTTCGTTCTTTCTGTGAAGAAAAGCGGTCAGCACGTCTTGAACGGTAGTATGCTGTTTGATAACTGATACCGATGTTACATCTGCACCTCGTAGCGGTTTACACTTTCGTCTACGATGGAAATGGAAAGGGCTTCATCGAGTGTCAACAACGAAGTTAGTCATTCCCTAGAACTTCGAAATAATGGAGAAGATGACAAGGATCAAAGAGAAACCATACAAGCCATTCAAGCTCGAACTCCTCTCTCTGCTGATGGCAGGGCTTTTCTGGATGCTGAAGATAATCTGAAATTTTTTCCTCCGCTTTACCGCCAGCGCTATGAAACTGTCACTGACATTTTGAAAGACAGTAGATGGATCTCACCACCAGAAACGGTAAAGTGGATCACGCACGGTTAAGACTAGTTCTCCTTCTTCACGCAGCTGGTTATTTATGCTGTTCTGGTCTTACATTTCAGATTGTGGAGTTTGGCTGCGCTGAGCTTGCAATGTTTGCATACTTCAAACAAGTTTCAAGTGTATCAAAAATTTTGATGGTGGACATAGATCATAACATCTTAGAGTACTACAATTGCCGGGCTGCTCCGCTGACCTGTGACTACTTACATCCTCGAGAGACCCCTTTACATGTGGAAATCCTGTGTGGTAGCGTTGCTGATTGTGATATTCGATTATTGGGTGCCGACGCAGTTGTGTGCATAGAACTGTAAGTACTTTGAGTATTTCTTATTATACTTCTTGTTGCCTTCTGTTACCTCTTATGAATCTTCAAAACCCCTTCTGTTTTTTGTATTACTCTTTTTGTAATGTTTTTAGGATAGAACATTTGGAGCTAGATATTGTAGGGAAATTGGAGAAAACAATTTTTGGATTTATTGAACCCAAAATTGCCATTTTTACAACCCCGAATTCGGATTTTAACGTGTTACTGAAGGGCATGCAAGGAAAGTTTAGGCATTGGGACCACAAATTTGAATGGACAAGGAGCGAGTTCAAAGAATGGTAGGTGTAGCCTTCTTGCTTTATCAAAAAATCCTGTTTTCTTTCTTTTGGCTTTCTTAAAACATTTTCTGACAGGACAAGTAAGGTGACGTCGGAATATCCCCATTATCGCGTCGAAATCAGTGGTGTAGGAATTCCCCTAGAGGGACATGAGGATGTGGGATATTGCTCTCAGTTAGCATTGTTCATCAGAGACTCTAATTATAATCCAGAGCTAAAGCAGGTAATTCTTTCTTATATATCTGTGTTCAGAAAATATATTTTCAGACCAATATTATATGCATATCATTTTTGCAAAGACTTAAGTCAAATTCTACATAATTTAATTTAATTTTTTAAAATATTTTTTTGAGCAGGATGCTGGTGAAATCTACGCTATCTCAAGAATTTATGACCATCCTGTTAAAGCACCTGATTTAAGAAGTGATGACGATAAATTTCGAGATGAAGTAAACTACCAACTCCAGAGACTTGCCTACAATGATTGTTATTGCAGTGATGATGATGATTTTTCACATGTTCCATTAGTGGATCTCACCAATGCTGTAAAAGTCTGCATTTCAACTGCTGACATTGAATCTGTCAGGTACAGTTTGTCTCTCACAGTTGGTTGAACATTAATATTGAGTGCATGTTCAGTACCATTATGAGTTTTGAGCAATTTGCATGACACTCAAATTAAGAAGAAAGAAACTATGTGACTCATGAATCTTATTTGTTTGATATTTCAGGTCAGTTCTACTCTCTGAGAAAATCATAGAAAAAGATGGAAACCTCTATGTTACTTTTGACAAGCATGTATCCAGGTCCGTAAGTAGTTGTGGAGAGGATAATGAAGAATGGCCCAATAAAGACGAAAATGAGGATAGTAGTTTAGTACATGAAGTGCATGCTGATGATGAAGAGAGATGGGACAGCAATTCTCCACCATTGTTTGATGAAAATAGACTTGTAGAATACCATATGACTTTGGCAACTTTTGACAATGCTATGAACTTAATGCATGAAAGGTACTCTCATATGAATACTCAGTTAGGCAATTGGACTTATGGTGAAGATAGTGAAGATGAAGATGATGGTGATGAAGAACAAGTCGCTTTAATGCAACAGCAAGACTGTGAAAGATTGTGGAATTCTGCAGTTCCTCTAGGAAGTTTTACGGCAAATTGTCAGTATGGGTGTATTCCTGAGAAGAAGACTCAGAGTGATGCAGCAATTGCTCTTTCTCCTTCAGGTGATCAAGATTACTTTGTTTTAAACTCAAAACCTGAGCATATTACAGACTCTGGGGTTGATTTGTCACCCTCTATGGGTCAAGAATTACTTCATGATCAAATTAGAGATTTGTATCAGAGCAGTCACAATACCAATATAACAACTCCTCCTAAAAAGGTTCGAGAGTTACCAAAGTCTACCTCGGTTGAAGTTTTACATCTAGATGGTTCATGCACCTTGAAGCGCCCTGCTGGATTGGAGTTTGTTGAATTTGCTCCTTCGACAAGTGTTGCTCTCTGTTATACTGGACAGACTTACAGCCACTCTGGTAAAGCCTCAAAAGGCTGTAACATGTCTCTGAGCTCAGAACGAAAATCGTTAGATGGCTCTTTAGTAAGAGATGTGGTGGACAGTTGCAGCCTAGACTTTGCAGGTGACAGTGGATACCCAAATTCATCTTCTCCTCTACATCATGATGTCGATGTGGATTTAACTCCAGAGCAAGTTGATGATATTTCATCTGAAAATGATGAACGATCCAATCAGTCTCTCTCTGACGATGACATTAGTGATTCACCAGACCGACCACCTGCTTTCCTTCGGAGAGTCATACATCCCAGACGTCCAGTCATACCAATAGTCTTTGAAAATGTCGAGAATGGTGACCTTGCTAATAATAATCGAGATGGAGAGGGTAACAATGCTGTAGCTCCATTAGGAGACGAAAGGGAATTTGTTGCCTTGGTTCAAGAGGGAGAAATGCAACCTCTGCTGGCAGCCCCCGCAATAGATGACGTTATGTTGCCAAACTATGCAGACCCTTTTCCAGATTGGATGCTGGAGTTATTGAGAATTGAGGAGGAAGATAGAGCACCTTCTGTGAAAATGGCTTTTGAATTGGACTGTGATGAAGGCCTTGGTGAGGATACAGTGTAAGAATAAAAGCTATTCAAGTTTTGACTCAACATTTTTCCTTTTGACTGGACTCTTTTTAAATTTTAATTCCAAATGTTATGAGTACTAATGAAAAGTATGCTGTCATGATGTCTCACTGATGTTACCATTATGCTTCCTATAATTTAGTAGGTACATTGAGTTGTTTCATGATGCTTAAATTTTGCATACATCTATCTGTATGCAGATGAGTGAAGGGCACCTACGTGAGTTTGATCTCCAATCCTGCAGAAAAAAAGTTATTGTTTCGATTGATTATTTTATCTTTAGAGGTATGGTTAAAGTATACTGTACTGTACTTTACATGGACATTGGGAATTTGCAAACAAGCATTGACAGAATCTGATGTGTTTCATTCTATGAATATTTGTACGCTGCCACTATTACAAGATCACTGCTCTTAATTGCCTGTAACATAAGAAAATAAGCTTTCAACAAATGCTGCTGCTCTATCCTAAAAAGACAAGCGCTAGACACTCAGAGAATACTGTTTGCTTTTGTGTAACTGAAACTGTGATTCAGATTGTTTAAGATTTGTCCTTTCCTTGTGTGTATTGATTGGTTTCTTTATCACTGGAGCCAACTACGTTTTCTGTATTTTTTTGAAAACATTTGCTGTTTTCCTCTTTTGTTCGCTATGTATTCAGAAAACAAATCAGTACCCAGAATTTCAAATTATATGTGTGTGTAGAGGAATATCTGTCAATGATAGTGTAAAACTTAAGCTGTAAAAAAATACATCTTGACGATCATCTTGCATTGATGACTTTTTATTTGCCTGGTAGTTTTAGAATTATTGAAAGACTGTTTATACTCTTAAGATTGCATTTAATCCTATAGGCATAACTGGTCACTAATTAGAAACTTTTTTTCCATTTGTATGCTCTGAGATCTGCCTGGTTTCTTGTAAAAAAACTGAATTAAGAAAAATCGAGTATGGTCTTTGAGTGTATCTTAAAAGGTAATTCTTGTCGCCCTGATTAAGTTTGCTTAGAATTAGGTAAATTTCTGAACAAAACTTGCCCAATGTTGCAATGTTTGTTGCATCATTGTTGTATGTGACTGTGGATGCTGTGGATCTCATCATGGTTATAAAACACAAGTGCCTCATTTTAGAAGCACTCCAACTTTTACGTCTTGACAACAGTTAATTAAGAAAGTACTCCTTCTAAACTTTGTTGCTCTCAAGAGTTAAGTAATCAATATTAAAAATTTCATTCGATTCAGGCCTGCATTTTTAAAGCTCTCCTGCTGCATTATAAGTATCTTGCCAAAAATCTGAAACATGATTGTGGTAGCATTTGTGTTAGTTGTTTTGTGCAATTGCAGTTGAAGTCTTCTCCTGGTAACCTATGAGAGTGCAACACTTTTTCCTCTTTTCAGATTCTGAAAATAGAAAATTAATGGAATTGTGATAATTTTTGTAATTGGTGTCCCTTATTGCTCGGTTTTGCTGTTAGTTTATATCTATTATTTAGTAATTATTAATGTATTCCATTTGTTGTGATACTGTTGTTTTATATTTTGAGGTTCTTATCATACCTATGATGACCATAAGCCGTATTATGTTGTACTATTTCAGTTAGTGGATTTCATTGTGAGTTTTTGCACACATTTTTTGGTTGGTCACCAAGTACAATGTTTATGACAAAAGATGGAAGCCATGTCACCAGTAATTTTTATTTTGTGTAGAAACATCTGAAATACATAATATATAAGAGTGTCTTCTTTTATATTAGTGAGGAATTCTTAATTCTTTGACTACCTTTGGTTTCTGCGCTGAATGAAAGTGAGCTGCTATGCTTTGCAAGCAGTCTCTATTTAAAATGTATGTTAAATATTTGTTAACATGGATCTGTAAGATGTGGTGTCAGTTGTAAATACAGGCTTGTGAATTATTGAAGATAATTCTCCAGTTCCTGCACAGGCTCACTCAAGGAGACATCAATTGATTTGCTTACACTCTCAACAGCCAGACTGATTGCTAAATATTTCCTATCATTTATAATACACTGTTTTTTCTGACATAGATTGAGCTAAGTTTGCTCAAATTTACATGGCCTTGTACCATTGCACTATTTTGAAATTTAGTGTCTTGTGTCTCAGGCTGGTTTCATCTCTGTTAGTCTTAGAATTTACTGGCTCGTGCTTTGAATGCAAGGTGTTTGAATAGCATCATGTAATTTTCTGCAGTGTATTTGTGCCTGCCTTACTTCCTTTTTTATGCTTTCAGCACTCTTAAATTGTGATAAAAAGTAAATTCAACATCTGACAGTTCTTTTTTAGTCTGTTTTAGATTAATGTGGTTTAGGTGGGTAGTTAAGCTTAAACATATCAAAATTATTCAATTATGAACTCCCAGTTCTCATTCCAGTTTTGCAAGTTTGCTCTCATTTAATATGAAAATTTCATTGTTTCCACAAACCCTGGACTGTTACTTCTTCAGCACTTAATGTAACAAGCTCAGAGTACTCATAAAAAAAATTCAGAGGGACCGGAATTTCATAAGGACACACTGTGATAGGCTGTTGCAGATTCATGCCTCCTATCTTCTTCACGCAATTCCCTGAAATATTTTTTTGAAGTAGCTTTTAGTGTGGTTTATGTTCTTTGTATGAGCCATTTTTCAGTCAAATTTTTAAGGACCGCAATTTTATGAGGTAAAACTGTGATCAGCTTTAGTAGATTCACGCTCTTTATCTTTTTTTTTTTTTTTTAAAGCAACTTGCTGAAATCTTTTGTTGGACT
>CABIKL010002980.1:0-11640 GCA_902196195.1 Aptinothrips rufus | reverse complement strand
TTTAATTCCTCCGTCATAAAATTATCCACGCTGCTGAACGATGAACCAACCTGCTCCATTCCACGCCCCCTTCCCTTCCCTTCCCCTCCCTTCGCCACACAAGTCGCTGCTTACAGCTTCCTGCAGTAAATTAAAGGTCTAAAGGTCAACCCACCAAAGTCTGCCACCCCGCCCGCTCCGCCCCGCGCCGCCCCACATATATGATGTCTCCAATGAACAAACAAAAAACAAAAATGTACTAACTACCCTCTTGAAAAGTATAGTACTACAGGTTTCTGGAAATGTATACTCCGCGCTCCAGCAAAAACACAGACCTTATGGGAGTTATACCCTTTTCAAGTGTATAGTCTGTACAGTTTTCCAAGGCGTAGGCCCCATTTTGGTAGTACATTTTTCAAAACGAGCGAGCATACTTTTATTTTATAGCCTTGCATTTTCTTTAAGTTATCCTTCGCTTGAGTTGCTGCGTACGGAAGGATGGAAAAATCCAGTCACCTTCGTGAACATGTATCACTATCCAACTCTGCGGGGGATTTACATGCCAGCACATCAGGTGCGACTGTGCTTCATTATGACCTGCCGTATGTCACTGTGTAGGCAGTCGCCATGCGGGTAGAATAGAGTCCCCTCCCGCCGCGCATTTCCAAGGCGGTGGACGCGCCCCCCGCAGAGACCGTCCACCTGGCCTGCATATAGGTGGAGGGAACAGGTTATTTTGTGGACGTCCTGTGCCCTACCGTTCACATAGCCGAGTACCGCCTCTCCGTGTCGAGATCGAGAAGCTGCGCTGGACCGGACCGCGCTCTGTGCCGTCTGCCGCTCCTCGTCTCTAGGGTCTAGCGACGCTAGAGCATGATCTAACGATGTGGTATAGGTCTGCGAAGAGAGCTGTTAGAGCTCACAAAAATTTAAAGGGAGGACATTCTTGTTTTATTTTGTTATTTGTTTTTGCTGTGTTCTCCGGGCCTCCAGCAGAGTAGGGTGTCTCGGTTCAGCTCGGCCCGAAGTCTTTCCGGATGGCGCCGAGACGCGGATAAAGGAATGTTATCCTGTAACCTTTGGCTTGTCTCCAAGAAAAATGGTGTTCCAAGTGGCGCTGGGTTGCAATTCGCGCTGAACTGTATTTTTACACTGTACCTTCCGCTCGATATGGAGACAGCTCATTTGCGATGAACTATTATCGAGTTGATTGTTTATGTTGCAGCATGTCTGAAGTTAGTTTAATCGCGCGTTACTTGATCATTTATTTCATGTGTTGGGGTTAGGTAGAGAAGATGAACTTGATGCAGGTAGATTCTGAGCTGAGGGCTGAGAGTGCATGTGATCGTGACTGAGGCTGTCCGATGCCCGCTTCGTATGCCCGCCTCTCCACGGGGGGCCCTGTTGGAGACATTTCCGGGATGACTGAGTTGGGAGCAGCTGACTGGCGTGGCATGGCGTAGCGGCGATCCGTTGTGGATTATGGGTTCTATTCTATTCGTTTCCCGACAATGATCAGCTATAAAGCCAACGCGACGTTGTTGGTGAGCCAAAGAAGGCGTTTGGGACTCCGCGTGGAACACAGGCACAGGTACGAAGTGGAAGGATGAGTGGATATTTTGGGTGGCTGAAGGGGCGGGCAAGCCGTTCGGTGTGTTAGGCAATGTCGTGCTGGGTGGGAGGGACTCGGAGGGGGGGGGGGGGGGGGGGGGGGGGGGGCTACGGGTCACCGAGCCACTCGGAGGATCATAACACTGGTCTCTCTCCTCTCCTCTCCTTGTTGCAAAATCTGCATCCAATGGCTACCGACTCTCACCTTACCTCTCCTCTAGAATCATCCTGTCACAGTCTTGGTTGGGGTTTCATTCGGAAAAGAGGCCGTATTAGTAAGATTTTTGTATGAGGGCCTTGAGGGTTCTTTTGTGTCTCTGTCAATTCGAAACAAATGGCAAATTTGTGTGAGGGTTCTTTTCTATCTCTGTCAATTCGAAAGAAATGGCAAATTTGGAATTGGTGTTGTTTTGACCCTTGATATGTGAAGGTATAATCAGGGAACAATCTCTCTGTCTCCGAATAGTGACGAAACAAACCAAGCCAATACCGAATTTCAAGTAGTTTTTTGTCATTTTGGGTAATGAAGGCAGCTTGCCCTGTGAGAGGCTACGCGCCGCGCCCAGTTAATTGGCTGGCCCGGCCGGCAGGGTGCACGCACTCCGTTGTGCCCCGCGGCGGCGATAAAACAATTACTCTGCTTTGAGCTTGGTCGGTCGGCGCGCTCGCCATGCGGAAGGGAAGGAGTTATTTGTTTTCTCTAATGATGATGATGTACGACCGCACAGGGCGTACAGGTGTAACTCGACACAGGTAGGCGACTAAGATTTGACCTCCCTCGGTACCGTAGCTCGCGTAGTAACCCAGTAACCAGGGACCGGTAAGGACAGGGCAGAGCAGGTCGTGTTCTGGAGCCGTGTCCTAACCGATGGATATCGCAGAGTTTGTCTTGTTACCGATCAGGAAGCTGATAAACCGGAGAGAGGTCCAGGGGTGGACTGGTATGAAAGTGCGAGTGTGAGGTTAAGGAAGTTTTGCGAGCGTGAGAGAGACAAGTAGGTGGGGATTCCGGACTTTGCATCCCTCTTGCACTTCACAAACATAATAAGACTCCTTCTCACCCGCACGCTCCGGGCCGCCCCTGTAGAGATAATCCGCGAGGCCAGAGCGAGAGGGTGATCTGTGGAAGCTGCTGCAGGTGGCGCAGTGCAGTGCACTGCACCTGATGTCTGGTCCAGCGGTGCAGCTGCAGCGGTGTGTGCCGCGCCTCATCCCAGCGCGGTCCCAGGGTGATAACACAGGCGGCCGGAACGCTCTGCACACGCTTGCTGTGCCACTCCTCCTCTCCTCTCCTCTACTCCTCTCTCTCCCTCCCTCTGGCTCGCTCTGTGTCTCTCCCGCTCCCTCCCTCCCGCTTTCTCCATCTCCACACTTTCCCCGGTCCCTGGCTAATGCACGCGGTCCCGCCAGGAGTGTCCCGCGCCTTGCATCGCCGTGTCCTGCACGGTACCAGCCTGCGTACAGGTCCTCTGCACAAAGCTCCTCTGCGCATAGGTTCTCTGCACACAGGCCCTCTGCACAAAGCTCCTCTGCGCATAGGTTCTCTGCACACAGGCCCTCTGCACAAAGGTCTTCTGCACATAGGTCTTCTGTACGTAGGTCCTGCTTTGCATAAAGGTCCTCTGAACATAGGTCTTATGCACATAGGTCTTCTGTACGTAGGTCCTGCTTTGCATAAAGGTCCTTTGAACATAGGCCTTCTGCATATAGGTCCTCGGCACGTAGGCTCTCCGCACGTAGGGCTTCTGAAAAAGACGTCTGGTCTAGAGCCTCTGGCTTCGCCACTGTTCAGCGCTTGGTCTGTTGCCTACAGTGGCTCCCTAGCAGGACCTGCGAACAAAAGGCGAGCCTCGTAGATCGAGAAGAGACTCGCTCTGGCTATCGCGGTCATCCTGGGCTGTAGGTCGAGGGAAGGGAGGAAGGTCATAATCATACCTGTGGTCAACCTTTACCTTTTGCCCGCCGATATCTCAGCGGCATCAGGGCGCGCCGGACCAGCGCTCGACCCGGCAACCCGTAGCCAACCTCAAACAGTTGGCGAGGCGAGGCGAGGCCGCGCGCCTCGCAAAAGATGATTTTTCAAAATTTAGCGCGCGCGGTGCAGCCTGACACTAGACTGACGGCCCCCCGCCGCGCCGAGGCTGGGTGCAGCGTGACACAGGTGTATCGCTCTCTCATCACCCCGTCAGCACAGGTGGGCAGGTGGGGGAGGAGGTGAATTTATTGCCTTAGAAAGTACGTGCGGCGCGTCAATAGGAACCTCGGCCGCATGCTGCTGGTCCCTGCCATGCTCTGCTCCGTCCCGTCCCGCCCCGCCCCGCCGCAGAGGGACGTGCCGGGGCGGCGCGGCGCGGGCGCGGTGTGGAGGTACTCGAGGGAGAGAGTGGCCACAGTCACGTGGAGCGGGCACAGCTCACGGAGATAGCAGGGTCCCCTTCCTGCAGCACCACTCGTCACGGGAATCTGAGGCAGCTACACTCGGCGAACCGCAGTTCCGTCCGCCGATCATTGAGATCTATGGCGTTTGGCGTTAGATCGAGCGTCTCAAAGCGTTTTCTATTCTCCTCTATCGAGGGTCTCTAGATGGGATGGGATGGGCGCCAGCCTTGGTAGGTAGCCCTGCTGGGACTCCTTGACCAGCTGGATTCTGATGACATAGTCAGGACGAGTAACTAGTCCACCAAGTCGACTTTAAAGCTGAAAAGTTGATGTGATGGAACTGTAAGAGTAAGTCTTGACTTGACATCAAAATCATCTATTTGGTTCCAATAATTAAGAAAAATGAATTTAAAAAATTTCTCGAAAAACAAGTTTGTTCCCGGGGAAAATTGTGTGTTATATGACATACATTACCATGGGTGATAGCGTTTTATGCTAGTATAATCCAATATCATATGAAAGGTGCTCTCACACTGCATATGACGTCATGGAAAAACATATGAGAGCATGTGTGGCGCACTTTTCCCCCGGTTACACGAAGCTTTTAAAATTATGATCGATGTCAACCTCCTGTGAACAATAGCCGATGCCACAAGGCTTCTCCCTCTTGCACCTCTGGTCCGCCTCCACGCCATTCCCCTCACATGCCGGTGGTTCAGAGAGTGAACGCGACAGACCGCGCGACGACTGCCGCTTCCTGGGCTTATCGCTGTGACAAACGAGACAAGCTCTGTCTTAGCTTCATTCCGTTCCGCTCGCTGCACTGACTGCTGGCACGCGAGGCAAGGCGAGCAGTGAGGGTGACTCGGAGCTGTGAGAGGGTGGGGCTCTTGCTTTGCGAGCACCGCCCGCTTGCTCGTTAGTACATATACGACTACGGATTGTTTTCGGCTAAATGCAAAATTGAGAGAAAAGCGTTATAAACCAAATCAGCAAGCTCTATCGCTGTTTAATAGAAAATATGAGGTATGGGGAGCATTCCCCTGAAGCTGGTTTAAAACTTATGAGAAACAGAGAAATAGGTCATGCATACTTTCGAAGTTGTGTCCAAATTTCGTTGCGTATACTTCCTGTACATGTCTGTACATGACTTTGCACGAATTTGAGCTCAACTGTTTAGGAATTCGTGCACCCCGTGGCCACCCCCACACCTCGCCCCGCCACGCCACGCCACGCCACGCCACGCCACGCCACGCCACAAGACCGCCGCCGTGAAGTGTCACATGTCAGCGTGCAACTCCGTGCGACGAACATAAAGCAGGCCGAATATAGAGCAGCCCCCCACGAGATGATGTCACCACGCGTGTGAATCGCTCCGCGCCCGCCTCGGTGACTCGAGGCGACGACCCCTTTTTCTTTACAAGCTCTGCTTCGAGTCAGTCTAGCGGCGTGCGGTAGGCCTGTACGGAAAAAACCCTTGTGCTCACTCATCAAAATCTTTTTCGATCGTTACTACCAAAAGTTCATTCGAGCCCCAAAAGGGGGAGTATTTGATTACCCGATCGACGCTTGGCATCTGGTTTGCTAGAATCGAAAGTGTCTGCTACGAGCAAACTACTGAAAAGCTCCAGATCGATCAAAGACTTTGATCGTCGTGATCACTTTTCGGACGCTTCGAGCGGTTCGTTTCTCGTTGTGACCTTTGACCTCTCGCTTCTTTGCCTCCTGTCCCCCAAAGATATGCGGGGAACGCGGGCTGGTGACGCAAAGCTCGGCAGCTCTGGGCTTCCCCAGCGGCGCCGCGGCGGCTCGGTCTAATCAGAGCAATTTGTGCGAGCAGCCTTCTAATGCTCTCCCGCTGTGCGTCGTCGATCTCCGTCGGAAGTGGATGACGCCATCCACTAATTGACCTCATGGATGTAATGTGTCTGAGCTCATCCCGCGCAGCGTTGTGTTGCAAGTCCATACTGTCAGCGGTCGACTCGCTAGGCTGGGGTCACCGGCTAGGCTGGGAGACTTGAACGCAGGGCTGGCTGGGAGTCTTAGGTCAGCGTCCTCGTTGTGGTCATCATAAACCGCGCAGCCATTTTTGTTGCGAGTCAGGGGTGGAGGGTGGGGGGATGCGGAGCTGGGAGGGGGTGGGAGGTGGAATTACTCGGGGCCTATCGCAGTGAATGGGAGACCAATGCCAAATGCACGAGGGGCGCATCGCTCATGTAATGTTGTTTATGTACCAATTTTGAGTCTGAGTTTTGAAAATACAGGGGTTTGGGATCATTAGTAAAGATTCGAAGCATTATCCGTTCTGTCCGCACTGTGAACGTCATAAACGTTCTGAAACACAATTAAATCCATTAATATCTGCATTTTTCGATATGTAATGCGACATAGCAAAGCGTGCAAATGCTTTAAGTGTTACTTGGCCAGCAGCGGCGCACAACTGATTTGGCTTTCTTTTTTCAAACGACTTCTGTATTTTACTTACCTCGTTGAAATACTGTCGTGGGTCAGTTCTTCGTGAGGGTGTGGAAACTGGAAGAGAAGATGATGGCCTCTGACGTAAAGTAACAGGCTTGCTGTCGGGATTCCATGATCGACATCCTTCCCATTGATAACGGCGCGGGGTATCGGTGTCGCCCCGTGTCAGCTCGTCACGCTGGCCGCGCCGCGCGGTGCAGGTGAGAAGCGAACACGCGGCTTGTTTACGACAACCCAGGCCACGATCCAGCCGGCTGCACTGTTCAGTAGCGGGCAGCGCGACCTTGATACGTGACCCCGCTGACCCCTCGACCTTGAGGAGAGGAGGCCTCCTCACATCAACAAGCCAGCGTCCTCTCCACTGAAATAACCACGCGGCACGTCTCATGTGTATGATTTGAAGATAGTGATTGGCGCTTAGCGTTGAGTTGCATGTCACGGCGGCGGTTTATGTTCTCCTGGTGGGTTCCGTGTCTGTCTGTTTTCCAGGCTAGCCCCGTCCATTTCGTCAGCCTAGTGCTCTCCTAGTTTTCTGATTGGGCGCTGTTCTGTGCACTCTCAGACCTTATTTACTTCTTTTTCTTCATAACGCATGAACTTTGTGCAGTAGCCGCGCACAAATTTGTCAATCGTCAGTTACGAAATATCAGTAACGCATGAACGAAATTGTTAATAACTCTCTTGCTGCATAGACTTGACTACACGGATATTGTGGAAAAGGACTCTCCACTCAGCAGCCGAGAACATTGCATTGCCCCATTGTGCTTGTCGTGTGGAATCTCTGGAGTTGCTGGAGCCGTGCTGGAGCCGTTCTGGAGCCGCTCTGGAGCCGCTCTGGAACCGCTCTGGAGCCGCTCTGGAACCGCTCTGGAGCCGCTCTGGAGCCGCTCTGGAGCCGCTCTTGAGCGCAGTGCGGCCGCTGGAGCCGAGTCCGGCGAGGATCCTTGTTGACAAGCAGCTCCTCGCTGCAGCTGCTGACTGCTGATTGGAGGCGCCAGGCGTTCACACGACCAGACCGGTTCTGGAGAGTTCGCTTCTCTTCTCCATCAATACCCCTTGCCAGTTGCCAGTTCAACTGTGCTCAGTCTGGGAAATACCCATCGCGTGGATTATGTTCAGCGGCCATACTCTTATTTCCTTACGGACGAGTTTTTTCATATTTAGCCATACTGTGAGCAAATAAAAAGAGCAAAAAAACCGTCATATTATAGTTACGGAACAACTCACGTTGTGCGAAATATGAACAAATTAGAGTGCATGCCGGGCGGCTATTCATCTTGTACCTTATGTAAAGTGTTGTGGTTGTCGAGCATCCCATGATGCACCGCGGTGGTTCACAAGGATTGCCTGAGCTAAGTCCAGAGCCAGAAGGGTCGGGTTGGGTTGGGTTGGGTCGGGTCGGGTCGACACTGCGACGCAACGTGGCGACCCAGCGCTTCACTCACTCGCATTCCGCGACGCCGCAGCGCAGTACGCAGGGATGGCAGGACGGGGCGTGGCGGGGCGTGGCGGGGCGTGGCGGGGCGGGGTGGGGCGTGGCGGACCGCTGTGGGGCGCAGGACGAAGCTTCACTCTCATTATTGACTCCCCGTCCCCTTTCCCTGTGTGCGCCTGTCTCGCACGGGTTACTCAACGGTCAACACTCTGTCACCGCGCCACTGGTAACAGAGAGCCGAGCCAGCCCACCAAGACAGGCGAGGCGGGTTACCAGAGAGTGACATTCTTGGGACAAGATGATAAAAGGTGTCTTGTCTTTTCTTGTCATAAGGACAACTTGCATCGTGTTTTGTTTTGGGATGGTTGGGGAGGGGGAGGGGCACCGGAAATTGAGTGTAGTGGAGGGGGGATGAGGTCGCAAAAGGGGTGAGTTCCGATTTTATATAAACAAACCATTGAACTTGTAACGCAGTGCAAGCGGAGCGAGCTGAAAGCTATAGGTTCTTCTCCCACCGGGAGCTGCGATCAGAAGGAAGGGGCCCTGCAGGATGGAGGAATCGATCAGCAAGGCGCCGGCGCCGGCGCCGGGCGACACTCCTGCTTGTCGAACAGGTGTTTTCCCTCCATCCCCGCCGCGCCCCTTCCCTCCCTCCACGACCCATTTATCCCACTGATAACCAAGGCGGTCGAGATGACACTAGATGACAGTCACTGGAGCAGGCTGCTGGGCTGATAGATAGCAATGAAAGCGGGAGTAGGAACTTTTTGAAGGCCACAGACAAAGTGATCGGATTCAAACTGAAGGTCTATTGACGACTCGTCCGAGTCGAGCGCATTTGAAGCAGCAGATAACAGACGACACATATCCTGGCGCTGCGCATGCGCGTTAAGAGGCAGGCCGAGGAGAGGCGCGGCGGGCAGGTGTATATTGGTTTGGTGTGTGCCACACCGTGCGCTCGCTTGTATAACTCACCTGTACTGTGCAGGCTGTACATACGCGGTGCCCCGCCCCGCCACGCCCCGTCCCGCCCCGCCTCGCCACGCCCTTGCTGTCCGCCACGCTGCTGCTGTCCGGTGGCTTTGCTTTTCCAGGAGAAAGCGCGCTGACTATAAAGGAAGGCAGGAGCATGTACGCTGCAACATGAACTTCTATTTCCCTCTCCAAATCCATTCCTTTTCTTCCTCCGGTGCCTTGTTATTTCGCATCCTATGATCACGTGTACGCGTCGCGCGGATCCAGAAAGACGCTCAGAGGGGCGAGGTAGGACAAATCGCCCACTATCAGGTGCTTTGCATTCGACTGCATACTCAATTTTATTAGCAGTGTAGCACCATACCCGCCTCACAAGACCTCGCTGCTCCCATTGTTCGCAGATCTCTGCCAAAGGAATCTTGCGAATAATAATTGCCATACCATATTATATACTTTATGACTCGTAATTTTAAAATTATGGTTATCGCAAAATTAGCGTGTTTTTACTCTGGTAATAGTTTTAATCTATGCATAAGTGATCCTAACAACCATTATTCGTACAGTGAAAAAAAAGTTCTACATGAATATACTGGTAAAATTTTCTACGATCATGACCATGGCTTCAAAATGCAATGTTACATCGCCCGTGCCATTAGAAGTCCGTCCACGCCCCGCCACATCGAGTGAATCGAACCCTGAGGAAATGTTTGGAAGGAGGCGGGATCGGCGGAAGAAAGCGTGACTTAATTCGGAGTGGCGGGACGCGGAGCTCGGCGGGGCGGGGCGGGGCGGGGCGGGGCGGGGCGGGGCGGGGCGGGGCGGGGCGGGGCGGGGCGGGATTGAGGCACGATACAGGAGTCGAGTTCGGCGCGCGAGTTTCCGTAACCAATCAGCGATGAAAAACTTCCCTTCTTCCTTCAATCTCCTCGTCTCTCCTATTTTTCGTGAAAAACGCACGCGGCTTGATCACAAAGCTCTGCCGAGGACACTCTTTACATGCGCGCGCGACGAACTTAATGTCATTGCGGATTCAAGGCAGCTGGCCAACCTCTCCGCTTGGCTTTTATCGCTAGAACCGCTCATTTTACAGCCGATGGATCAAGGCCCTGCGAATAGCAAGGAACTTGCTGTGCCGGGAAACGCGAAGGAGTTTATTTCCGGTAAACGTAATTCTACCGCCCTTCAGAGGAGCGGCGCTGCTGGTCCACGGGGGAGGGAGAGAATGTGGGGGGCGGGGGTGGGGAAGGGGGGGGGGGGAGTCGGGACTGGACTGGACACTCCGGGATACTATTCTGATCTTGACCTTACGTGTCGTTCACTGCCGTCCAGCGCGCCGCTGCTGCTTGAGGCCCGGCCAGTCCAGCGAATAGTGACTGTCCTAATCGTTCCCCTCCATGTTGAGCTGCCCTGCCCTGCCCTGCCCTGCCCTGCCCTGCCCTGCCCTGCCCTGCCCTGCCCTGCCCTGCGCTGCCCTGCCCATCCCATAATACCTTCACTCCGTCCGTTGACTCTGTAATTACACATTAGCCATGATGTCTCCATTCCTTTCACCGCGGCGGCCTCCCCTTCCAGCAGGTGCACGGCTGCACGGCCTCAGACGCCACCTAATTCGACACGTAAACCACGTACAGTACGTTATTACAGAGTAGTCGGAGAGGAAAGGAAGGGGCGGTGCTCGGCGCGGGGCGGGGCGGGGGAGAAGAGCAGTGACTTTCCATTCAAATTATTCTTCTTCTTCTTCTTCTTCTTCTTCTTCTTGAGAGCGGGAGAGAAGTGTAGGTTCTGAGGGTTCTTTCCAGCCGGACTTTTACCACGATCTACGGCTGATACGTCAGGTTGGTCAGGTAAAGGTAAGCTAGTGCGAGCCTGTAAAGTTACCTTGGTCCACTGATGTCAGGTGCTCTATGCATTCCTCCTGCTATTGGCACCATTGTGACAGCCGGTGACGCAAAGAGCTGTGATTTGTCCCAGGCACTCGTATAATTCCGCAGTTTTTAAAGTGGTACATTCTAGTAGTTGCTATAGGGTTGCCAAAGAGCATTGTATTCTGACCATAACTGCATTAAGGAATACAACGCTGCTTTGCAGTTTCGTAGGTTGTTTCAAGATTTTGATCTCAGTGGAGTTGACTATGAACCAAAGCAATCCTCGACGAGGAACGCGACGGTGCCAATATCACCAGGCGTACCACTGCAATGCTGATTGGACCTCCTGGGGTGATCGCAGCGCCCCTCGAAAAATGATAGCCAGAGGTTGGTACCGCTACAAGGCGTCGTGTCGGAGCGGCTATCGAAAGGAATTCCTTTCGAGCGCCCAAGAAATGCCCGTCATATCGTGAATTATTGAGTGACGAAAAAAACGACAATGGCGGTGGGTAGCGGCTGAGCGTTCATTGGATATTGAAAGAGATCGAAGGGATCAGATCAGCGCCTTCTAGATGCGACGCTGGACGGTATCGGTTGCTTTCCGAGCAGGGCGCTGCGTTACGTCACCCGCGGGAGAACCAAGAGATGGGAGTCATCAATTATCATAAGACGTCCACATATTGCTCCGCGTGGAGCCCCGAGGCTTTACGATGCCATTCGGGATCCAGATCACCTGCTTCGTTATCTGATTTGGACAGCAAGTGGCTGAGGTCTTCGCGAGGAACACTGCCCTAGTGCCAGGCACCCGATAATCTGTTAACATCTAGCTCAGCGGTTCCCAACCCTGGGGTCGCGACCCCATTTGGGGTCGCGAGAAAAAAAATTGGGGTCGCGGTGAGGGGCCTGGGGTCGCGTGGG
>CABIKL010002979.1:0-11641 GCA_902196195.1 Aptinothrips rufus | reverse complement strand
GACGACCCCACGCGACCCCAGGCCCCTCACCGCGACCCCAATTTTTTTTCTCGCGACCCCAGGGTTGGGAACCGCTGCTCTAGCCGCAGCCTGCAATGGTGTCGCAGGTGATGCGGCCGGCGGGGTCGGACGCGCTGCGCCGCCAGTACGAGGAGAACCTCCGCGCGGAGGGCGAGGAGGGCGACGCGGAGCGGGAGGACCGGCGGCGGCGGGGTCGGCTCGCCCTCTCCATGGAGTTCGAGGAGTCCACCCGCGGGAAGGTGATGCTCACCCAGGCCAAGGCGCTCGCCCAGGCCTCGGTGCGCGCCGTGCACCTCGACCTGCAGCGCCGCCGCGAGCAGTCAGTACACCCACCACTCAGCATGTTCCGTTTACATTTACCAACACTCTGTCGTAAATATGGCCAAAAATATTAAGCATAGCCATACTTGCCCATATTTATCCCAACATTTCTGGTAAATTTGCTCACATTACGACATGTTTTTCCTGAAGTTCAGACAAGTTGATGACAAAGTTCACAAATTTGATAATTAATTTGACGAAGCTGATGTCGGCTTTGTCTAAAACTTGCGACAAATTTTTCGTAATGCTAGCAATTTTACGGTGGATGTATGTAAATATGGGTAAACATGGTCACGTTACGCTAAATTTAAAGATTTCCTATGTTTGGTATGATATTTTTGGTAAATCAGTCTGGGGCTGCCCGTGTTCTGTCCTCAGGCTGCGCTCGCTGCTGGTGGCCGAGGGGCTGGAGACGGAGGGCGAGCTGAGCGAGCAGGCTGCCCGCGCCGTGGTGGACCGGCTGCAGGCCGCGCGGGACCAGGCGGCGCGGCTCAAGGACCGCTCCGAGCAGGAGAGGCTCAAAGTGAGCCACCTCTCAAACATTCCAGTCATCTTATTCATAAAAAATAAATAAAAAAAATCTCCTTTTTTTTTCAATGTCCCGCAATTATTTTTTTTAGAAAGGACTAAAGTTTGCACTATTGATGACACTAATCTTCCTTTTTGATAATTATTCTTAAAAAAAAAAAAGCCCTTTAAAGTCAAGAAATGTTTTAAAAAATATAAATATTTTCCCCTTTTTTTGTAAAGTTGACTGCATTTTAAGTTCCTTCCGCTGCGCTCTGAGGTGGTGGCGGCCGCGCGCGAGAAGCAGGACCGAGAGCGCATCGAGCCGCTGCGGCTGGCTGAGCGCGCCGCCCTCACGCTCGCCTGCAAGGAGGTCAACCTGGGCCAGATGAGGGACAAGCGGGAGCAGGAGGAGAGTCAGCGCGAGGAGCAGCGCCTGCAGCACGGCCTGCAGCTCAAGACCCTCCAGGCGCAGGTGGGGTGCGAACAACATCGCGGCTCGCATCGCGGGGTCCTAAAGGCGATCTAAACTGGATGAAAAAAAAAGTTTCGAAATTTTTGGGATTTATTTAGAGACTTTCGTTTCGTTTCGTTATTTTTTATTTGGTTGACTTACAGCAGCTTGCCTTATTGGAATATCTATTACCTCGAACGATGCGATCACAGCTTGTAATGGACGATGTAGGGCTGTTCGCAGGGAAGTCCCAAAGCTCTATTGATTTCTCCGCGTTTCCCGCCAGATGGCGCGCGAGGAGCTCGAAGCCCGCGAGGAGTTGGCGCGCAAGAAGGCGCTGTGCGACGCCCTGCAGCAGCAGGTGGAGTACCAGCGGCAGCGCGAGGACCGCCTCAAGGAGGAGGAGATGGCGGAGGGCGTGCGCAGGCTCAACAAGCTGCGAGAGGAGCTGCACCAGGAACGGCTGGCGGGTACGGCCCTCAACACGCTCGCTTCACTGAGTGCTTATAGCCGAGCGGTTCAACGCGCTACGTTCCGAGCGCAATCCATGGGTTCAAATCTCACTTCAAAAGTCATTTTTTTTACATGTTGCAGAGCTCGCGAAAAGACGGAAGCAACGGGAGGAGCTGCAGCGCCTGTTCGCGGAGCAGATCCGGCAGCGGGAGCGAGCGCTCGCCGAGCAGGCGGACCAGACCGCCACCGTGGACGAGGCGCTGGCCAGGACGGCGCGCCAGCAGATCAAGGAGGAGAAGGAGGACCGCTCCAAGGTAGGCGAGCGCCCCCCCCCCCCCCCCCTCTCTCTCTCTCTCTCTGTGCCCCGCCCTTTCTCTTTCTCTCTCACACACAGGGCTCTGTGCTTTGCAGGCGGACGCGGCGGCTGAGATGAAGATGTTCATGGCGCACGTCGCCGCGCTCAGGAAGCAGCAGGAGCTGGCCGACCTGGAGGAGCAGCGCATCCGAGACGAGAACGCGGCCGCCAAGCAGCGCGAGCAGGACGACCGGCGCTGTCGGGTTCAGGCGGCCCGCCAGCGCATGCTGCAGGTCAGTGACTGTCCCCCATAGCACAGTACTGCAGGCAATGCGCTTTCAAGGCGCATCGGTGGGCTCTGGTTGCACCTTGATTGCGCATTTTCAGCAGTGCCTTGCTAGCTGGGGTGACTACCCCTCGCGACGGAGACTTCAATGCCGACCCACGCGAATGCGTTACCATTCCGGCCACGAATGATACCAGCGCGGCCCGCCTGCTCCCCCGTAAGAGGCTCTGGTGTTTCGAAGAGCCGTCTATTAGGAAAGCAATTTTTGCGCTTCCTTCCTGTGTATAGGCAATTTTTGGTACATTTCACCGTGCAGTCAGGTGCAGAAGATGCGAGTCCTGCCCAAATTGGTGGAAAATTCGTCTCTCGAAAGTAGTCCCCCGATGTAGTACGTGAACAACGAAGCGATGTCGAATTGACATCGGTCGTAGTTTCGATTCCGGGGGTTAGCGCATTCCTCCCTGGGGTACGCGATATACGGCCGTCACTCCGTCGCCTCCCTCCCGCGCAGGACACGCTGGCGGAGCGCCGGAAGCAGGTGGAGGCGAGCCAGCAGGCGCGCGCGAGGGAAGCCCAGGAGGCGGCGGCCGAGGCGCGCCGTCTGGAGCAGTGCCGCCAACAGAACCTGCAGCTGGCCGGCGAGCTCCAGCGGCGCAGGGCGGAGGAGCGGCGCCGGTACGCCTCGGACCTGCAGCAGCAGATCAAGTACCAGCAGCTGCTCAAGGTGAGAACACCGCGAGCTTCACTGGCTAGCTTTTGAAGGAGACTGGAACGGGTTTCATTCTAATCATTCACCGCAGGAGCGACAAGCGAATGAGGAACGGCTTCAGATGCAGCAGGCTGTCGTGGAGGAACAGAAATATCAGGAAAGAGTCAAGCAGCTGCTCCAAAGTCCACAGAAATACGGAACCCATCCGTTTAGACTGAAAATAGAGGGGCGTGCCCTCGCTTGGCCTGAGTAAAATGAATGTTAACAATTTTAAGTAATTATCATCTGTCAAAATGAACAGTTATAGAATCACATGGAGATTCTTTGAGAATTGGGGATAGGATATATTGCAATCTCGAATTCCGGTTCAAGTACGTGTTAACAAGAGAAGCCAAATTATTGTTTTGCTAATTCCAATTTTAAAAGGAATACAAGCAACAGACGATTGTCATCAACAGAAATTTTAATCAGAGATTATGTTTAAAAAATATTATTTACAATGATTTATAAGCACAATGCACGGAATACAGCACACAAGGTGATCTCATTGGTGAATCAGATTTATGAATGCATTTATGAAAATTCAAACATTTGGATGCAACAGCAAAATAAATATTTTTTATACAATGTGAATGTCCCTTATAGTTTACCTATATACTACATACAGGACAGTCAGTTCAAGATATTTTCTAAAATAGCTAAGCTAGTCTGACAGAGACTGCACAGCCAAGGAAAACTTAAACTTTATTTCACATAAGATCAGTAGCCTATCCTTTCAAAATCTTGAAGGAAACTTTCAACATTGATATCAGAATTCGCACATATTAGAAAATTTCAGACTTTCTAAGTAAAAAGTGACATAATACTTCATTAGTTGCACTCAAACTAATTTTCTTAAAAGGACAGACCAGTTACCTTGATCATATTTTGTTTCTAATACTTCAATATGAGGAACTTCAGTGCACAATCTATTAAGCTCGTCAGCTTCAAAGACATGATAATATCTATAAAATGTTCTGTCACCATTGCCGCCCTCGTTTTGTTGACTTTTGCCTTTCTTTTTCCATGGGACAAGTACATCGCTATGTTTAAAGTCCGTACGATTTTCATGAACAGGTAGAGGTAAATTACCATTGTGATTTGCTCCGTCAACAGGATTAGCCATGCTTAGGTGTACAGCATCCAACGTTTTTTCTAATGGTTCCATTGATTCCAGAGCAGAAAAAGAAATGGATGTTTTAGTTTGAACTTTGCGGTTCTTGCGATTCTGCTTCAAATATGTAGACATTCCGGTTTGGAGCTTTTGATCCCGGGCCCAAACATAAATAAGTGCTTTTCCACCCTTACTAAGAACTCTAGCCATTTCCTGAACTGCTTGTCGTCTTCTTTCCTGCAGTAAAATTTAGGATATTGAGAGGACAAAGCTTTATGGCAGTAGTACTATTTTTAAAGTAAATATCAACTTACATGGGACGCCAAATGGTGAATGACTGCAATGCACAAGATTCCATCAGCAATACCTGACCGAAACGGTAGGTTAAGACAGTTACCATTTAAAACATCTACACCTCTTTGAGTACAGACATCCAAAAGGCCAGCGTTCGAATCAATGCCAATCTGTAAATGATAAACTTTTTAAAAATAACAGTATATATCTAAAGAATAATTTTTGCTGTTGGGAAGAGCTGTGCCTTTTCCCTTTGGATCAAACAAATATCCTCAAAAATATTCCAATCAGATCAAATGTCTCAAATTTTTTTGAATTGGAACAAGTCAGTAAAATTTGTCTTAATGAATCAAATGCATTAGCAGAAAGCAAACACCGTACCTCAAACAGAGAAACTGAGTCAGAATGTGTGCCAAAATACTTTCCATTTCCACATCCAACATCAATCAGAATTTGACCAGTTTGGAAAGTTTTGCAAAATTCAACAATGTTTGGCCATGGAGTGTGCCTTGTTTCACTGAAGTGATCATTGATTTCATCATATACCTTGAAAGCAGATGAAACAGTTTCCTGCATTTGAAAAATGCATCCAAAATAATATTAAAAATAAGGTACTTTCCAAGAATTTGTCTCACTTCATGAACAAATTGTTTTTCCATCAAAGTAGCATCAAGCTGGGTCTGATGTTGGGTTTGTTTCTGGCTGTCACATAGCCAGTGATAACTACAAAAACATTCTTTTTTAGGGCACAAACGTCTGAAAGTGTATGAAACGCGTTCAGCACGTGGCAATAAAGTGAGCCCCTTACTGTCATCAGCACAAATAATGTCATGCATACGAGGGGAAATGCCGTGGGTCCAGCCATACCTGAGTCACAGAGATTCCAGACATGAGATATATTCAAAATGTTCTTCAAATGATAGTTGAAATAAAAGATTACCTTGATTCTCCTGACATAATGGCCAAGGAGCGTTGAGGTAAAAACACAGGCACCTTTTGGCCAGTGAAATCTTTGAAATCCATTACTACATTTGATAGCAGAGACAAAGACAAAATGGGATCTTCAAAGGCACTGTGAGTGTCAACATGCGGTGGTATACCTAAGGCAGGGTAAAGAATACATGAAAAAATTAAATACTATGTCTCACAAAATAATCGCCCTTAACGGGAACAAAAAAATTTAATCAATAGCTATGACTTGATGCAGACCATTCGGTTATTCAAGACATACACATTGAATACAACTGAGCAATAATTCTTCACACCTACCTTGACCCGGTAAATAACGATTCACAGTCAGCTGATCGGGAAAGAAGTTCCATTTGGAAAATCCTCTCTCGTTCAGTCGATTAGGTAAAAAATTGCACTCATTTGGGATGTGTTCTTTTAGTGGACTTTGGTCATCAACATCATTTGTGCCATAACGAAATGCATAGCCGAAATGCTTAACTTGTCTATGTTTCAGCAAGCCTGATGGCATAAATCAGATTGTATCAATGAATTAAATCAAAGTGAATTTAGTAAGTTCATTGCCTTCTACCGATAATAAGTACAAAGAAGAGTGTACCTTGCACAGGGTTATCCCACTGCAGACAAGCAACAAGTTTTTGCTCTTCCTCTGGCGTGACAAATTCTTCAAGAATAATCAATCCTGGTGGTGTCCCTGTATGGAGTGTCGCCCACGGCACACCAACTTGTGGCACTACAACAAAAATGAACCCAGTAAAAGGAGGGGAATAAAAAGAAATAAAAAATTAAGGACACCTTTGAATACATACTTTTAGATGCAAATGCAAGGACTATTAGAACCTCAGAGTTAGGGAAACACGACTTGCCATGAAGGAATCTGTATGCATTAGTGGCGTTTGATATGTTACTGAATGCGACAAAACAGTACGTTTTATCTGGTAACATGGCAACTGAATCAATAGCTCCGTAAGGGGAGAATATCATGACAACATCTTCTTGCGACAACCCAAGAGCCAATCCTGAATTGCAGATCGCTAGGTACTGAAAAGAATGAAGTAAAGGTCCTTTAAACACGCATGGAACGATTTATCTCCATTGTGGTGGAAGTTCAGTATTGCCAGGAAACAATGATATTTTCGATTATCTTCATTAGAATATAAACTGATAGAAAATGACCCAAAGCCGAACTGAAACTATAATAGAAAGCAAATTACCTTTGAAGGTTCAGTGCCCAACGATATTTTGACATCATCAGAAATATTCTTAATCGCCTTTCTTTGCTTCGAATTCACTTTCCTAGGAATCTCCCTCTTCTTTCCTTCCATCGTCAGACACTGTTAGACAAATTAACACCTAAATAGCGGAATTGAATCTCTGACGTACACAACAGATACAATAACTAGCAGACAGCACCACATGCTCGAGTTGCGGTCTCTCAATTTCTCATACGCATTTACGAGTGCAAGGATTATGAAAAATTCACGGCCTATAATCTCAATTTATTTTTCCCAAAACAAAGCGATTCGGTTAGAGGAAAATTTCTTTTACGATGAAGGAAGACAGTCCCAAGACTGAAGTTCAGCAAAGTATCTTGCGATTCGTCACAGATGTCAAGCAGCGGTAAATATGATGCATTTCTCAAACTTTGTCAGAATGAAATACCATCATAGGTTATGTTCTTGGAATAACAGATGTTAAGTGGATTGTATCATAAATTTTGATTCATTGTTGACGACAGTGTTTCAAGTTTGTGAAGCTATACACAATTAAATTCGTGCAAATAATTCTTTGCAATCCTTTCTGACGAATATAAGTTTGTTGGTATTGATTTGTAAATGTTATAGCTACATTGCAATTGCGCCATCAAAGAATGTCTTGCATTTATATTTATTTCAGGAAATATCATGCTTCATTTGAGGTGACAAGTAAAACTGTGGATTTGCTCAAGCAACTGATAGTTGACGGAGATTTTGAAAATGCTGAGTATGTTGATTAGTACTTTCTGCCTGATGCTACAAATTATTTGTTTGTTATCTTACTATTTAAACTGTTGTTGAATCTGATTGTGCTCTAGACAAATGATGGAAACTATTCGTCGACATGGTCGCCATCTTCACAAAGCCCTTCCTCTCCATGCATCTGTAGGAAACATGGTTCGCAGAGTTCTTAAAATTATTCGGGAGGAATATGCTGCTGGTCGAAAGGTATGTGCCCAAGGCTCTCAATTATTTTCTGTCAGAATCTTTGCATCACATTCTGTGTCATAAATCGAAATCTTTCGTTGCAGAATAAGTCTGAGGAAATGGATCCTCAGGAATCTCTACACAAAATTGTCACATCAGTTGACATTGGAGAAGATTACAGCAGCTATGTACCTGACCTTAAATCTGGTGTTTTGGAACACATATCTGAGTTCCAAATGGAACTAGAGACCAGGTTGGTGATCCTCACTATGTTACTGATTTACAGAAGTATGAATTTTGAACTGAATATTTTCATTTTCTTCCAGTATTGACAATATAGCTCAACAGGCACAAGAACACATACACTCCAATGAAATTATACTAACTCTTGGAATGTCTCATGTGGTTGAATCTTTCCTAAGAAAAGCAGCGGCTCATCGAAAATTTGATGTCATTGTTGTGGAGTGTGAACCTTTGGGCAAGGTTAGACTTTCTTCAATTTGTATCTCTGTTTTAATTAATAAGCAGTGGCTCCTTATCAGTATTTCTCTCTAATTTACAGGGACATGAACTGGCTGTCAGCTTAGCTAAAAGTAAGATTAGCACCACTGTCATTGGAGACAAAGCAATATTTGGGATTATGTCCAGAGTGAATAAAGTGATTGTGGGAACACATACTGTGATGGCAAATGGTGGTCTTCGAGCATTATGTTCTTGTCATTCTGTGGCGTTAGCAGCCAAGCACTTTTCTGTTCCTGTAAGCCTCTTTTTCCTTTCAAATATATATGTTCTAACTGTTTAAATTTATTTTCAATTCGGACTGCCTTTAAAATTTTTGGTGCTGCTAATATTGGATTTTATCTTCTATATACAGGTCATAGTTTTAGCTCCAATGTACAAGCTTACCCCTCAGTACTTGTGCTCCTATGACCAAGATGCATTCAATAGTTATGTTTCGCCTGACGGAGTCCTGGATTTCTCTGATCACCCCACTCTATCTCAGATTAAACGCTATTGTCCTGTATTCGATTATGTTCCACCTGAATTGGTTACTCTTTTCATATCCAATACGTAAGTTGATATTTTCATGTCTGATTTAGTTTGCTCTTTTCTTTTTTACATTTTATTTGGTCTGATTGATGATTTAAGGGAATGAAGAACTTGAGGTTGTCGGACTTCTGAGATTCCTGTGTGAAAGTAAATGAAAATATTTCTTTGTTTCAGGGGTGGCCATGCACCATCCTATGTTTATCGACTTTTAAGTGAACTATATCATCCAGACGACTATGAAATCTGAATTCCAAGAATGGAGATACAGGGTTAAAATATACATATTTGAAGTTGCTACCATCTGAATGCTAACAAATCATTCAATAGGAAGGTGTGTCAATGCTAACGGTTTTTAAACAGACATTAAATACACTTCTTTTGAACTTATTTATCTTTGTCAAGATGCTTATTTGTGTTCATCCCGAACAAATAACAGAAGCATTCAAGGCATCATGACGTGTGGCATAGGAATGTTTAGCCTAGACTAGTTGCGGGAACCTGTGAGTGTGCGGGACGAACTCAAGGAAAGAAAGAATCAGCACTTGAGATTTGTGTTTATGATGATATATTTAACATTTAGAGCCAGAGAGACTGGAACTTTAAAAACATGTATACTGTCCTTTCAACAATTCCATTCAGACGACCACACAACAACTGGGATCTGCGAATTTCAAGGAATGAAGACAGAGTGCCCCTAAGCTTGTGTCCTATCTTCGTGCGTACCACATAAGAAATGTTGAAATCCCAAGCAAAAGCTTTCTTATAAACCAACAAGCAAGATACTTATTTTTGACTATATGAGAATAGTATAAATATCCAGGCAATAAGTTAGAAGGCTGTGAAGATACAGAATTTCTACCACTCTGCTTAGCTTTAAGTAATATCTTTCGTATCTTTACTCACATGGAGATATAGAACAAACATCAAGTATGTAAAAACTTTGATTATAATTTTCAGTTCCCATCAAAGAGAGTAAAAATGTGCTAAATGGACATTGAATCTTCAAATCTTGCTACTAGAGCACAACCAATTTCCCTGTCGCTTCTGGGGAACATCATGAAGTCAATTTAAGGATGGTGGTGCTACAGGAGACCAAGTCAATATTTCTAGGATCTAGATGGAAGGATGGTGATGACAGCACAAGGCCAAAGAAAGCAATACAAGGGTGAGCAACTAAAGGACACAACTATAATAAATGTAAGTATTCCTTATTACTATTTAAAATTTGTACTCAATATTGTACACCAGCAAGAAAAACTAGAAAGTCACAATCACACCTTTGAGTATAATGCAAAGGAAGTATGGCAAGAATAGAGAGATGAAACATTATTTGACACAACATTAACATGCTTAGGAGGAAAATTGAATGAAATAGGTGATATTTTGGCTGTGGCTATATGACATCACATCAAAATAAAAGTAGCAAATATGAAAACGAAGTTTTAAGAATTATCTTTCAGTCAAAATATTCAGTTTGTTCGATTGAAAATTGGTATTGTTTAGTATGAAGTCACATCCAATCAAATATAAGAACGTTCACTCCTTATTGGAGTGCATGATTTCTACATCAGAAGAAAGCTCCTTATAGAACCACAAAATCAGTCAAGATACAAAAAAAATTTCACATATCCATGTAGGATATTAAGCACCCTCATAATCTTGTTTATGTTCCATTTTGTTTCAAGAAAACAGTTATATATTTATCTTAACTGCAAGACCATAATATAGGACAGTGTGTGAAAAAATATAAATAAGACAGAAAATTGAGCAAAAATAAACAATGCTCAGTTAATAGAAAAACACAATTTGTGCATCACTTTAGAAATTGTTAAAGTTGATCTCACTTTTGTGGCTCACCAATTGGAGCCAGCAGGTACTTCAACTGACTTGAATTAAGTCCTTTCTAAACTCTATCCTACCAGAGCCAGGAGCATGCAAATGTTGATGAATATGAATGTAGATGAAAGTTTACAATTGTTCAGAAGTGGTGTGTATCACAACTACACCACTGATGCTGATCAATTAAGATGCAAGTATTACATCTATTTATGATGAAAATGCATGGAGAAATAAGGCTGCAAATGCATGCAAAATATTCCAAGCATAATTTATTGGATATGGAAATCCATATATATGCCATAGCAATGATGCAAGATAGTTGGTACAATGAGTAAGAGTAGAGTAAGAGTATCTAAATAAACATGAGAGGGTCTTAGTCAAATTTATGTTAAAAAATTTGCCAGAGTGCTGCATAAAGGGGAATAAGAATACAATGGCATCAAAATTAATTTCTGCCTTGTCTTATTCTTAAATCATTAAAGCTTCAGGATCTGGTGGTAGCAGCACCTCTGCTTTAGAAAGAGGAGAGGGAGGACTAATATTGTGAGTTTTCATGTACCCCAAAAACTGGGTGGGTATTTCTGCCAGTACTTCCCTTGCCAACCGCAGCCTAGCTGTTTGTGGGTCGCCTGATGTCATAAATTTGTTGAGAGGAACAAACTGAACTATGTCACGGGCTGCTCGCATCTTGCCACTTTGCAAAGCTACAGTGTCTGCATCCAATGTTTCCATGGCTGAAAAATCAGCATTGCCGACACCAACAATTATGATAGACATCGGAAGGAATGATGCTGAGACAATTGCCTGAAAGAGTACGAGAGAGTAAGAAAGGATATTCATTTAACATGAAAAATCAGGAGATGAATTAACAAACCTGAACGGTCTGTGGCATGTCAGTTATAACTCCATCTGTCAAGATGAGCAGTATGAAGTAATTGGAGCCATCCTTATAGACACTGGCAAACTTTGCAACGTGGTTAATAACCGGGGCAAAGTTAGTGGGGCCATATAACTGGACCTGACGAATGCAGTTGTGATATGCAGCTAGTACACCTAAAAATTTCAAAAAAAAAAAATTAAAAAAAAAAAAAAAAAAAAAAAAGAAGA
>CABIKL010002978.1:0-11643 GCA_902196195.1 Aptinothrips rufus | reverse complement strand
CACGCCACGCCACGCCACGCCACGCCACGCCACGCCACGCCACGCTACGCCACGCCACGCCACGCCACGCCACGCCATGCCTCGCCAGCCGCTTCCATCTTGCGGACTGGCACTGGTCATCTCGCTGCCCGTCTGCAGTTCATGCAGCCTATCCCTCCCCTAGCAGTACCGTCCAGGAGCTGGGCTGGAGTCAGGGAGGACGCTGTTAGTTCCAGCGAATGTCCCGGCTCCGGAGTCTATGTTCCGGAAGAGAAGCAGGAAGAGGTAGGTTCACACAGAAAAATCAAAACCCAGTTTCTGGGGCAACCCATCCTGGCACCCAAGGGTAAGAAAAACATTTTTCGATGTTACTTTCATTCCTATTCCAAAATGATAAGGAAGTTACACAACAAGTTTGGCGATAGGTGTCAAATTGACCTTCCATTTTTATTTTTTTACCCTTGTTTTCTGGCTTGGATTTTTTTGTTTTTCTGAGCGTTGCCCGCGACAGGCTCCCCTCACACCTCGCTCATATGTAAACATTACAGCAGAGCAGGCCAGCTCCGGGCTCCGGGGGACAAGGCTCTGCTCTGTCATCATCAACCTGTCGTACTCTCGATGTACCGGAAGTGAGAAGCACTGCCCCCCCCCCCCCTCCTTCCCCCACGCTCCGCCTGAATGATCGCCGAGAGTCGAGTCCATCCTTGAAGGCGCTTGCTGGCGAGCCGAGCCGAGCCGAGCCGAGCCGAGTGGAGTGGCGTGCAGTCCAGTCACTGTGAGCACGGCCATTCACCTCCCCGACTGATGCGATGTGAGTATAGCGTGGCGTGGCGTGGCGTGGCGTGGCAGCGCGACCTCGCCGTGGACACGACAGCGCGGGGCTACTCTGGATGGGCTGGCCGGCCCGGCCGGGGAGCTCGGCTCGGGGATGCCATGCCATGGACAGGGACAGCACACTGCACAGCAATTACGCTATCGCAATCTCGACCCTCGTCTTCTCTTCAGTTTCGTTGCGTCCAAGACAACAACGGGATGCTCTTCCTTGGAGGCCAGCTGCCCTGGCCGTTGATGGCTGAACGGCATTTGACCTCTGCGTGAGGAAATCCAACAATAAGCAGCTGCACCTATCGCTGGCCATTTCAGAAACCAAAAGCTGATAATAAACTAGCGCTGAAAATCTCACTGGAAGTTGAAGTCTCGTTGGTTGCAATGCTGATGTGGTGGTTGGGAGCTGCTTGTTATAATGCCTCGCTGTTAGCTTTGCAGAGACAGGCAGAGCTTTCCAAGAGGCCTTGTCTGCTCGGCAGCGGTTCACTTCACCGTCAGGTCATGTCAGCCAATGTCCTGCTTCCTAGTCCGTCTCTTCCAGGGGGAATGAAATCAGATCCCGTCATGTTTGATCTGCCCCTAGAGGCGGTCGTGGGCAAGGTGGTGGGGTTCACGTTCACGGGGTGACCGCGCCCCGCCCCGCCCCGCCCCGCCCCGCCGGTACGCCCTGTGTGCGGGGAGGGAGAGGCGGGGCGGGGCGGGACTAGCCGCTCCCGTCTCCTGCTGCCTGGCGGTGGGCAGGCTGCTGCACGGAGCCGAGCTGTGCCGCGTTGCCCGCCGCCCGGCCCGCCGAGTCTTGTCTTCAGTCAGTCAGTCGCCCGCCGACCTGTGCGCGTGCCCAGCCGCGCCGCGCTGCGTCCGCTGCCAACCCGCTCAGAGTCAACGCGAAATCGAACGCCTCCCGATACTGACAGCGACCCGCACCGATGGTCGCTCGTCGACTCGTCCGCGTGGCCCGCCGTGCGCGCGCCCCTCCATCAGGGTGTGATCGTTGAAGTGCTCCAGGCTCGACCAGGATACCAAAGGATACCTACAGCCTCGCCGGCAGTGTGTGTGTGAAGTGAATGTGAGAGTGTCTGTGCTGTCTGTGTGGCAGCACTGGGCCGCAGTGCATTGCGACTGCTGAGCCGTGTGGTGTTATCTGTTAGAGCTTCCGGTCGACCCGGACCGGACCGGACCGGACCGGACCGCCAACTGCCGGCCGCCCCTAGGCGCTGTCCGCAGCGTCCGCACCACCCCGCCCCACCCCCCAGCCGCATCAGCTGGCTGCATGCACCTGCAGCTGGCCGTGTCGGTGACAACTGAACCTGCGCGGGGGACTCTTGACCGGAGGTAAGCTTACGGTGCAACTCGGGGTTCGTTCGTAAGACACGTGCCCGCAGGTCTGGTGAGACTACGCTGCTTGAAAACATCACAAAAACGTACTATCATGGATTAACAGTTATTTTCGCGATCGCATCGTAGGCAATTGTTGTACCTGCTTCTGCTTCCTCACCTGCGGTACAATATTTAACGTACCCCAAATTATCATCCCTCAACTGTATTGCAAATTATTTTCACATTGTACTGGAAAGATCAGTTGTTTAGTATTTTTATTTGAAGTATAGCCTTATGAAACAGCCTCCGCCCCTTCCCACCCGCACCTCTTGCCTGGGGGAGGAATTGACCCTCAAGCAGTTCTGTGATGTGTGCCAGGTTGAAACTGCCCCTGACAATCCACTCGTTGTTGCTCATTGGAATAGGAAGAGACAACCTCCAGCTCAATGCTCCAGCTCCTTCAGGCTGACTTTACAAATGGAGTCGAGGTGACCCGATCGAGGTCTCAACGTGACTTGGTTGTCAGTCGCGATGGATGAGTGATGTGATGTTCTCGGGGAGGGATAAGGCGGGGGCGGCGCGGGGGTGGGGGTTGTAGGGAGGGGGAGGTACTGTACCTGCGAACTGATTGTGCATTGATGCCGCTCCGCTTGTGATGGCCAATTGCCATTCTTTTTTTTCCCTGGCACGGTCACGCGTTGACGTTATTGAACAGGCAATCTTCTCCAGTTCTGCACTGATCCCTACACTTCCTGCTGCGTGATCTTTGTGTACTGATCACGTTCTGGCGGAGCTTTTGTTTCCTGAATGATCTGCAAATTATTCGTACAACTCAATAATCTCCGGGCGTGCTCCTTCTGGGGCTTCAAGCCCCAATTTTATTCCGAACAATCTGAATCTTCTTCAGATTGACGACAATCAATCTACTCGCGTACGTTGACGTCGAGGTGCACCGTGAAAGGGCGTCCTCCCTATTAGGCCTCCCTCGAGTGTGAGCCGGCTGCGGGCCGCGGGAGGACAATACCGCGCAACTCCATAAATATTTTGTCAAAGCTCTGCTGTCCTCTCCCCTCCTCTCCCCTCCTCTCCCATCTCCTCACCTCCTCGTCCAGGTCATCGATTCCAGGAGGTCAGCGATAACTTGCGCAAGGCGTGTGTTGCGTGTGGACGGCGTGCGGGCCGGGGAGGGGAGGGGAGAGGGGGGAGGGGAGGGGAGGGGAGGCTGTGAGTCGCCCGGCACAGCCCGGCCTCGTCTTCATCCCGCGAAGCAGCGCGAAAGAGCCGCAGGGCCGATCCGGAACCCCTCCGCTCAAGACACCTCGGAACGGGTTGCGGATGTGAGACATCCTGCGCCAGGGGCGGATTGAGAGGAATGTGCGAGTGAGACGGAGTATCTTATGGAAGTTGTGCGAGTGCGAGAGAGATGCCTGGACGGGCATTCCCGCTTGCCTGTCTCGCTCGCACTCACTCGTATACGGTCCCCTGTCCTCGGCGCACACGAAGTGCACTCGACCGCCGTCCCGCCGCTCCCTCTCGAGACTTATGTAATTTGTGGATGAACCTGTCTCGGCTCGGCTCGGCTCGGCTCGGCTGCACCGCGATCGTGGTTTAGTTGGATGTCCCGATCACTGGCCTCGTTCCTCCCGGTCGCCCGACCAGGTAGGCAACTACGTAGACCAAACGCATGTACTTACCGGTCTATAACGCCGAATAACCTTACATTTGGCGAAATGTTATACATAGGCTCAGCGGCGTGGATTGGTAAAGTCCCACCAACCAAAGAAACGCGAAGTTCGTGAGAAAGTGCTTTAGGACTTTTTATAAACTGTGGCCAGCCCGATGATCACCTAATTTCTAACAAACTATTCTCAGGCATGTACTTAGGTTTCCATCCAGCCAGGTTCATAGATGGTATCTCATGCTCTCGAGTCCCTAACCCAGCAGATGCTAAGAAAGCTGCGGAGGTCTGATTTTAAGCGTTCAGCTTGCCCTGGGTTGGTCAAAATTTAATCAAGTCATTTTTTTGTTGTTCCGACATCTGTTACCCTCAAGTTACATAAAAATTAGAAAAGTATTGGAGCGCAGGAGCCAAGAATTTCGTTTACTTCTGGAATCACCCAACTAGAAGTGCGGAAATGTATGACTGTACCGCTACCTATTACTCGATATAGCTGGCGGCGCGCGTATGTTTTCCGTTGCGTGTTGAGCCTCTTGTCTGCGAATGACATCTCTGTGCTTTCCGCGAAACTGATGACTCCAAGCTTTGGCAAGTAGGTCTGGATAATTAGCTCTAACTCGAGTCAGATTTACCAATCATACCTTTCGTTGAAAAAAAAATAATTGCTATGGAAATATTTTTTAAAATTCTTTTCCTTCTGATACTTTTTTACCTAATTAGTATGCAGGCTGCCTAAAGTCTAGATCCAGACCAGACTATACGAGACGATCGACTGCATATTGCGAAACCATTCAAGCCACCTGACGACAAAATGACCATCTTGGTGATATTTTTAAAGACGATGCCCGCGGCGGCCCGGCCCGGCCCGGCCCGGCCCGGCCCGGCCCGGCCCAGCTAGCCAGGTGTTGACCATGAGGCGGGCGACCATAACAGGCCTGTTGCATTCGGATGGACGAACTGTTGCAATGTGGGATCTTGAAAAACACTGAGCCTGCTAATTTATAACGCAGCTCCAAGGGCGTCGACGGCAGCAGCAATGCGATGAGAAGAGGTGGCGCTCATAATCAGCGCTGCTTGTCATCTGACACTCGGCGCTCAGCCAATAAAACGCGCTGCCTAACTGACTAGGGAAGGGACACCTGACTTGTCGATGGGCCCGTCATGACGCGTCTCCCTGCCTCTCCCCAATCAGAGGTGAGAGCGATGATGTCACAGTTTGCAGGTGCATCTCCTCGGATTTATCGATGTTTGATCCCTCAACCATCACTATTCCACGTTCAAAATCCAAAAATTTGTATCATTTTCTTCATTTTTTTTTTTTAATTTTCGCAGTTTTTGAAGAAAGAAACTGTTCACTGTATTTTGAAGTATGGTCATGACCATAGAAAATTGCTCGTAAAAATTCTACCGGTGTTGTTTTTGTGAGGTACTTTTCTTTCCACCATTAAAAATAATGATAATTAGGTCACCTGATCAAAAATTAGATGCCCGCGAGACCATTGGTAAATTGGAAGAACCTTAGTTTTGAAATTACCATCAGAGAGTATGGTAAAATTATCGGAATTCCACAACTGCGAGCACCTTACGTGACTAAATGAATGTCCGTCCGTGGCATAGTTTTACCCCAGCTGTAAGTCCTGTTCAAATTGCATACGCCTAAAATGGAATGTTGAACGATTACCAGTCTGGGTGGTGAAGTTGAACCAGCGGAGCTGTAAACTGACACTTTGACTGGCAGGGGCAGGGGTAGGGGTGCGCGGGCACCTGACTCCGGCGACCACCCAACGGTTGCTTTGCTACGCCCCTTCTTTCGCTCCGGGAGAAAGACAACACTCTGTCTATGTGACTGCAAACAGGCACGTTACTCTGCCGCGACCCCTAAGACACTTGCCTGGATCCGCCCCTTTGCCTCGCCTCACCAACCTCGTTTGCATGAATCGATTTCACAGAGACAGGCGAAGTAATCGATTACGTCTAGTTTTACCGTTTCGTGTTTCCGGGCCGAGCGGAGCGCGCCGCGCCGGGCCGCGCCGGGCCGCGCCAGACTCCGCCCCGCTGGACCAGTGGCGAGCTGAACTGTTGATCTAGTTGGTGGCGTCCTTGGCCTTCGCGCGGAGTGTGCAGTGGCCGGCCCAGTGGCCAGTCTCCTAGCGCCTCAAGAGCTTGGCTCTCCATACGACGAAAAATAATGCCAGCCAGGCAAACTCTTATTCCTTCGCTCTGGAGGTATCTGCAAACACACATCCGCCCCTGCCAGGGGTAGGATCGATAAATGTTGATAAAAGTTGCAAGAAGTGATGTGCAACCTGAAATTTTTAAATTTCGAATCGACTTATCGTATTGCTTTCTCGAATAGAATCGCATTTCGTTCTGCAAATTTTGCTCGAATCCAGTCGATTTTTTTAGAGTATTCGAACAGAATGAACGATCAAAATCAATAGATCAATGAAAAGAGGAAATAACTCATGAATTAGGTACCAAAGTGGGCTTAATTCCCGGCCATCTAAGTGTTCTGACAGTGTAACGAATACTACACTAATAACTCGGCAATCTAGGTGTTCTGGCAGTGCGGAACAAACGTTAACGTCCCTTGCTCTACGCGGCAAACTAGTCTCAAACGGGCACAGGTATCACATGTTGTTGTGCATAGACAGGCGGCCTACCAATACACGCCGCTAGGATATGAGACACATCCACACCCAGGTCAGAGCATGATTAATTAACCTCCACATGTTTCAACTCCACGCGTGTGGAGGTGATTTCCCCTCCACAAAGAATGCCTGTAAGTTGTGGAGGTAAAATACAGTCGGACACGCGTCGCGTATTTACCTACACGAAATTTGCTCTCTTCGAAATTTACCTCCACAACGGCCATGAATGTGCAGATAGACGTGCAGATAGACGTAGAGATAGCGTGTCTGAGTAACCGCGTCTCTTTGGCAGGTACGAAAATAAACACAGGGGCGCCGGACGTGGGGATCAGTTGCGCGCACAGTTGTGACGTCACATTGCCTATCCAGAGAGTCTACTAACGAGTACTAAGGCAGAAGGGAAAGAATCCAAACGGGGTACGCGATATCTGCAATCTGCATCGTATGAGAAATTGTCCGGACCCTGTTTACTCCTCCGTTTTGCAATGAGCTGTGTGACCTCACATTGCCTACCCAGAGAGTCTGCTATCGAGTACTAACGCTGAAGGGAAGGAATCCGAACGGGATACGCGATATCTGCAATGTGCATCGTATGAGAAATTGTCCGACCCCAGTACCCCAGTGTGCGGCCATGCGAGTTAAAAGCGTTTCCTTTCTTCTGCATTAAATTGTGCCTTATGCGCAAAATCCAGGGGCTGTGCGCGCAACTGATCCCCAAGTCCGGCGCCCCACCGCCGTGCTACCTCCATGCTACCTCCATGCTACCTCCATGCTACCTCCTACGACCTCCATGCTACCTCCATGCTACCTCCATGCTACCTCCATGCTACCTCCATGCTACCTCCATGCTACCTCCACGCTACCTCCATGCTACCTCCATGATGTTGAACTGAACACCGCGTTCCAGAGGCCAGTTTCGGTGTGGCGGGTTCCAGTTTGTGCCTGACAGTCGGCCCGGCGAGGCGTGGCGTGCCGCACTCTGCCTCACTCTGCCACGCTGTGGGAGCGCGACTCGACACTCGCGAACGGAGCGGACCCTCTCGTCGGAGACCTGCTGCTGTGAGACTCCGCTAGGGACAGCAGCTCCATGCAGCTAGCGGCCACTCAAATTCCCAAACCTTGAAACGACAATGCACAGCTCGGCTCTGAGCGCAGCATTGGCTGGCTCGGGCGGGGCGGGGCGGGGCGGGGCGGCTGAGCACGCTGCCACGAGCTGCAGCAAGGCCATGCTGGCAGGCTAGCCAGCCAGCACGCTCTTCTAACGCTAAGTGCGGATTTAAAACCAACCGATACGTGACAGTGAGTAGTGTTCGGACTCACACCCGCCCCGCCCCGCCACGCCACGCCACGCCACGCCACGCTTCGCAGGGTGTGAGGTGAGGACCTGTGGCCCGAGGTCTCATCAGGACACCCCCCACCGAGCTAGGCGTCAACAGGGCATGCCAGAAAATCAGTTATCTAGAGCCTGAGAAAAAAAATCAATGAAATCTGGATTGCCTTTACCTTGCTGAAGTTTTCCCGATTTCTTCTTCTCTATACCTCTACGCACCCATAACTTTGCGGATACTTCCGATGCATGTAACAATCTGTGAAAATCTACGTTTACATCAGGTTTTTGGCAGGGCAGCGTCAGGTTGAAAACTGTGATCTTGCAACAAACCCTGTCTCCGTGCTCGCCTCCCTGCCCTTAGTGGCCGTGCCTCGCAAGCTCAAGTCTCGTGTCTCGTCTCGACGTGGCTGCAACCTAGGGATGGAGCCCTGCCCTGCCCCGCCCTGCCCAGCCCTTCCCTGCCCTGCCCTACCCGGCCCGGTGCCGTGGAGAGCACTTCCTTTGTTTGTTTCGATGCTGCAACGCGAAGCAAGGGCCCACCGTGAGGTCCTGCCCCGCGCTGCCCCACCCTGCCCCGCGCCGCCGCGCCCGCGGCTAATCGCTCTCGTTGGCCTGGAAACACCTCTAATGGATTGAACGGCTCAGCCTCGCCATTCACCCCGCCCCGCCCCGCCCCGCTCACTCTTGTCTATCGTCGCGAGAGTGCAGGAGTGGCTGCGTTATTATTGTCAGGCTGCTCCTGATCCTCTTCAGGGCCGGGCGACAGTCGTCGAGAGTCACACCCAGAAACACGGTTACTGAGTTTGATTGATTGACGTGGTTTGTCCCAAATTATACCTTTAATTGACCAATTTTTGAATCAATTGACAGGTTCATAGTCAATTTAAACGACAGTAAAACTTACTTGTGGTGATTAAAGTTCAGTTTCGATATTATAGTCAATTCGACAAAAAGTCAAATGTATTGTAACTTATTTAATTTTTTACCTTCCAATTTATAGTCTAGGAGTGAACCAATTTCAAATCGTAGCTCTCAACGATTTCATCTGTAGATTGCAAACAGATTTATTCATAAACTATACTGTCGGGTAGGTGTATTGATTGAAATGTTCACAAGAGGCGGAGAGTGCAGCTCGGCCGCACCCAGGCTACCGCTTCGCTCGTGTCGTCGATTCCTTCCGCGTGTACTGTACGGTGAATTGTAAGCGAGCAGCAGCTGGCCCTGGCAGCACCGCACAGCTCTGTAATGTCACTGCGAGTCAATGCACTGCTGCACTGCACCGCGACCGGAAGCAGAATGCATCCTGCAGTGTCAAAGAAATACTAGATTTGGGGAAACATCCCCGAGAAACAGGAGTGATAAGTAACTCTCGTTTCAAAGTTTTTGGGACTTGTTTTGAGGATGATGTAGAAAGGCGTTTTAGAGTATCCTGATCATTTTGGTATACCTCTCAAAATGAGCCCGAATGTTCCGAATTGTTGTTATTTCTCCCTTGTTTCTTCTTGGGAAGGCCTCCCCAAAACAAGCGGTTTTTTTTTTTTACAGTGTGGCGTGCGTGCAGCCTGCATACTAGTCGCTATTCGTTGTCGAGTCGTGATCGGGAGATCAGCCCCCAGACTGTCTGTTTGCAAGGCGACCGGCAGCCGCACTGCTGCAGGGGCGCTGCTTTGTGCCCGGGCCCGGCCCCCGGAAATAAGGAGTCCTCCAAGGACGCTCCATGCGGCGCCGGCCCGGCAAGGCACCTGGCGGCTGGCCCGGCTCGGCTCGGCTCGGCTCGGCTCGGCTCGGCTCGGCTCGGCTCGGCTCGGACGCCTTGCCTTCGGACGCCGCTTGGCTCCGCTCCACTCACCGCGTCTCCACTCGCCTGGAGGACGATCACAATAAAAAAGAAGAGTTATTGTACTTAGGATGCAATTATTTTCAAAATAATAATAATGAAAAGAATAAAGATAATGCTCACCGGAAAGAGAAGACGATGCGAACACGAGCTGGTGCCTTACCAGTTATTATTATTTTATTTTTTTTCGCAATTCTTGCTTCTAGACTGTGATCTTTCACTGGAACGCATCACGTTTGCCTTTCCGCGAAACATGGAAGTTTGTTAGCGATGATGTTGCAGACCTACAGCAGCGCCTTCGTAATCTACACCAGTGGTTAGGTTTTAGTTTTTCATTTCAAAATATGGACGCCTGACATGTGGTTAGGTTGGTTGTGGTTAGGTTGACTATTCCTTTTTGGAAATATGAACCCCTGGTTCGGTAACACCCATACTGCCTCGATCCCGACGCCTTTGCAAAGCTGTGTCTAGGATTACCAATTCAGTGGCGTGACTGCCACTCGATGAATTGTTTGTTTTACGAGATCCTGGCTGTGGATGTAGCCAAGCCATTAGTTTCCCCCTGCAACTCTGCTGGGCGAGCTGCACAATGCACGACATGCAAAGCGAGGCACCTTGCGTTGTGTTAGTACATTTCCATGTCACTGGTGCCCACGGAGGCCGCACAGTATAAATTTTAGTCGTCATTTTGACGACAATTCCATGGCTAATTTTTTTTTACAACAGTGTCGTCATTGCAGGTTGATGACACACTGTCGTCACTAGTACAAAATGCATAGCAGCTTTGAACCTGTATGACGATTCTTTCGTCACATGTGACGAATGTGTCGTTAAACTGACAAGGATTTGTCGTCATTTTGCTCAGATGAAAATGTCATCGAAATTTTTGTCGTCAGGTGACGACAAATTTTTACAGTGCGGTCCGGTCCGGTCGCAGCGATGCTCATAAATGTTCGATATCCCAGCTCAGTTCCCATGGCAACTCAGCGGCGTCGACAGACACACATTGAAATGAAACGACAGACATGTTGCATCAAGACAGTATCAATAAAGATTAGAATTTTTATTTTATGATCTGGCAAGTTTCTAAGCAAATCTTTCGAACTAAGAACCCTCTTACATGCGACATTCTTAGAGTCGAACCGAGACCCCTCTCATGCTGAGCACCTCATGAACTGATAATTGCAGCTAAAAAGATACGATAATGTTCGAGGGCAGGCCGGACTGTCAGCTCCTGTTCCATGCTTAGAGTTCAAGCTTTATTAACGCGGGAGCGGCGCTCAGTTATATTCCTCTCAAAAATTGAAACAGCTTTAAAAAATATTGTGGCGTTTTGGGGTGTGTTGAAATAACCTACGCAATCAGTGTAAAGCTACGGGAAGTTGCATTCTGGATTTGAGTTCATTTCTTGGATATGGACAGGATGGCTGGGCCGTGTTGAGAAAGCAGGTGGCTGTGTTATCGACGGCTGTCTAATTATTCGAGTGAGAGCTAAGGGGCGGGGGAAGACCAAGGCAGTGGAAAAGAGGGGGGGGGGGATCCTCCACATTACATCAGTCCCAGCTATAACAGGCGTTCGAGGATTGTTCTGAGCTTTACGATCTCTTTACTGTTATGTGCCAACCGCAGTGAGTATGAGAGTGTCAGAATGAAGAAGTGAACTTCACAGCGCACTCATGTCAGGAGCAGACAAACCTCAGCGCGTGGAGGCACCTGCGGCCGGCCGAATTTCGACTTAAGTAAACTACCTCCAACTATCCCTTTTCGAAGGATGGAGCTGTGAGCTGTCGGATCGTTTGGCACGTTGACTTGTTTCTCGCTGTGTAGCCTCGACCAGGCTGCAAGTTAGTACAGTCAATGGCTTTGAGAGTAGCTCCAGAGGCGAGCCGAGCCGAGCCGAGCCGAGCTGACATTCGCAGCCACATACCAATCTTCTCCGCGCGCCACGTGGATTTGTGGCTGAAGCATGAGGCAGTTGAATCGGCAGGGGGGCGGGGGGGGGGGGGGCAAAGCGGCCCGTTCC
>CABIKL010002977.1:0-11644 GCA_902196195.1 Aptinothrips rufus | reverse complement strand
GGCCATAGATTCGAAGATAAAGGCTCAAATATAAAATTCCCGAAAACTCGGGAATATTCCCGGGAATTTGGAAAGTTTCCGGGAATTTATCGGGAATATTCCCGCTGACGAATGTTCCCGGGAATTTCAAAACACTAGCCGTACGTTACAGTTCCACGGGGAAAATCGTGGACGAAGAGCCACAGCGTTCAGAAATCTATTACTGTTTAAATTATAGCCAAACATAGATAATGCCGGTATATTAAAACGCCAAAAAGCGCCCGGGGCTGTAATTTACGGGCGTCGAACATAAATAACACGTGGGGAATTTGTGCAGCTTTCTCGGCAAGAAACGGCGGCGCGGAACGCAGAGGAAGAGCTTCGATATCGCGCCTGTTTCTTTCCTCACTCTTTCAACATGGGTCATTGGGGCGGGGAGGCGGGAGGGGGGGACGGGGCGGTCATGGAAGAGGTCATGCAGGGACACTCACTGCAGGTGACAAATACAGGCACAAAACGCTAAAACTGACTCAAGACGAAAGGGAAGGTCCATTAAACCGGATCAAACAAAACTCAATATCATCCAGAGCGATTGACAACCGATCAGCATCATTGAAACTTCTCGTATATCCGACCAGCACTAATTGCAGTTGCTAATGGGCGCCCTGCGAAGGGAAGGATCGTATAGCGCCCTTCAAAATGATCGATTGCCTCCCTCCAATCCAAGACCACATCAGGATCAGGAGAAGCAGGCCAAAGACCAGAGGAAGAGGGATAGGAAGAAGAAGAAGAAGAAGAAGAAAAGGGTTTGTGGTGGAAAAACAAGGAACGGGGGTTAGAAGGAGAGAATGAATATGAGAGAAGTGAGGGACAAGGGATGAGCAGAGGACGGAAAGAGGCAGGAGGAAGGAGCGCAGGAAGATGAGGAGGAAGCTAAGGTTGGAGGAGAAACGGAAGGGAAACAAGAAGGACAGGAAGAAAAAGAAGAGAACTACTACGCAGGCAAGAAAATGAAAATATGGAAATTTTACTTTGAAGGTCAGATTTAGCCTACTCGATATCACGCTAGATGCCTATCTTATGCATTAGTCTAGACAACACAGCCCCCACAGAAGTAACTTAGGCAACAGGGACTCATTCTGCATAAACGACCAATAATTTACTTAGTTCGACATCCGAAGTCGCCAAGGCGCAGCAATTTCAATCCACCACCTCGTCTATCTACTCAACGAAACAAGAGCTACCGCGCCAGCATTCATGTTCGGATGATCGCGCGCTTTGCACCCTGCGCTATATGCACGGCTACATGCAGCGAGGCGAGGAGACCAGGTACTACGGGTTCTCAAGGCCATGTACCAGTTGCTCGTCAATCAATCACGGGCTCGGTCAGGTTGCCCACTCCTACTCGACGACAAATAACTCGGCAATAACAGGCCAACAGACAGCCACATTACACACTGGCACTCAACTCCGGACGGGAGAAAGAATAAATACATAACGCGCGGCTAGCGGCCGGGGCTATTACGGTGCGCGGAGATAAATTAGCGAGAGGCAGCCGTGCGATAGATACACCGCAAGAGGAGCGTAGAGCATATAAATTTCAAGTTTACAGTTGGTTTTCCATTTCAATATTTGCATTTTTATCCCCGTATGAACCAACAATAAGAGGCATCCAAATAATTTTGAAATACATTAGATATTTTCCCCCCAGTTTGTAATATTTTTCAAAAATTACAAAGTAAACCATGCATTCCTGCTGAGTTTGAAATTTTAGGTCCTTGCCCGTTTGAATTTTGTTTTCTGGGTTTTCAATTCCAGGTTAGACGAACCGAACAACAGTGTGCCTCACATTGCGCAATCCATTCTGAACATCGCGCACGACCCATCAACCCATGTCTCTATCCGAAATTCAATGTTCGGCCGACCCCCCGGAGATAGGACGGGCCGCCTGGCCAGAGCTGGGCCCAGGCGGGCTGTTGTTGTGGGCGGGGCGGGGCGGGCGCGGGGCGGGCGTATAGCAAGGCATAGCATGGCAGGGCACCCGTGCGGGCACCTGGCTGTCAACGGCGCTGCTGGGGTCGACCTGAGTTGACGGGGAAAGAGCTGCCACCGTCACGTGAATCACTTCTGACCCTGTCGCCGATAACACTGCGTTCTTCGAGAGCCAATCTTGAATTTTTGAATGAAGTCCACAACAAGACTAAGTTTTTTGTGCTCGATCTGAAATCGACTGAAATTTTATTTGCTTGTTTAGGGACAATTTGAGTTATTCTGAGCTGGCACTTCCTGAAGCAAGACCAATGTTCGCTCGGATCTAGTAGACTAGAAAATGTATTTGTTTCCTTCTAATCGATTTTGCACTCAAAATAACAAGTGCGTCAATATTTGTCTCAAGAACCAACATTTCTGGGCGTGGGCCGTGATCACTATCTCATCAGAAGTCTTGAACACTAGACCCATCAGGAGAACAAAGCTACCTGTCTTCCAAGAGGTCCGCTGAATGAAGTGGAAGTGGAAGCTAAAGACCAGGATGCTGGGCAAAGAAACGCAATGTGCGTAATTTCTCATACCGCGTATTTAATTCTCATAATGGGCTGGCGCGATAGTCGCAGCAGTTGTGTCCCCAGTCACTAGTAAAAATGACGGATCAGGCGGGACAGCAACCACATCTTGTATTTGGATCTGAAGAGCCAATACGTTGCTAAAATCGTAATACAGTTGCAGGAACCATCGTATGGCTCCTAGAACCACAATATGCGTACGAGATCGATAAATATGGTTGCTAGAACCATACTACGGTTACTCGAACCATACTATGGTTACAAGAAACATAATATCATTGCTAGAACCATAATATGGTTCAGACAACCATTTCTAAGGTTGGATCCATCACACTTTTCGTATGTGTGATGAATGGTGCAGGGTCACGTGAAGACGGCTGCTCTCTCGCCTCTAGTCTCTCCGGGCCTACCGGGGGCCTGCCCGCTCCTCGGGGGGTCCGCCAGGGGCCCTGTCACTCGCAACGGCCGGCAAGTTGTCTCACGTCGCGTGGGCCGAAACCAATAACCCGCGATGCACGCCGCACCGAGCCGCGCCGCGCCGCGCCACGCCACGCCCCGCCACGAGTGCTGCTTGAGTATGTGTGTCGGGGCCTATGAACACCGCGGGAAGCGCTGGAGCCTGGACGGAGGCGGACTGTTCGGAAGTCATGTAGATACGGCTGGAGAGACGAAGAGATTCCCCACTCCGACAGACCCGTTTAAAAATGGGTTCAGCCGTTCAGTCGAACGAAGTGCTCTTGATAGTTGGGCAAGACCTATTTTCACCCCTGAAAAGAACCGATAACTGGAAAAAAAAAGTCTGGACTTCACCGGAGAAAATGTACAGAAATTTGGGTACAGAAAATGCACGGACATTCTGCACCAATTTTCTGTACATTCCATAAGAAAGTATGCAAGTACCACAGAAAATGGTACAAGAGGTTCTGTACTTTCCCTGCGGGACGCTCCGTCCGGGCAAATTGTTGACCAGACTTCCCTGTAGTGAATAATGTGGCTTTTTCGAGCAGTGTAATAAAGGCAATAAAGGATTCATCCCCGACCCACTGCCCTATCCTCTACTTAGACCACCCAAACTTCACACATTTCAGAGAGCATCTGCTCGCGAGGACATCTATGCCCATGACCCAATGAACAGCCTCAGATCTCATTCTCCACACTGATAACTTGTTTTCAAATTTCCCGCCCTGAGTAACAATTGAGAAACGAAAGAATGTACTCACCATCGTAGCTGGCTTCGGGTTGAGCGGCCAGGCCGAGCACCGCGGCCGCCAGCACCAGGATGACGACGGCTGTGGAGGTGCGCGCCATGGCGGCCATCACATCACTCCCTCCGCGCCCTGCACCGCCTCAACATGGCGGGTCTGCAACACAGAGACAAACATTCCTTTTAACAGATTTATCAAAATTAGACCAAGGCTTTCCGTTGGTTTCAAATTTCGAAGTTCACAATTTTGCAAACTTTGTAGGAGTTAGTAATGATTAACTTGTCTAAATCAGAATACTGCCTCAGTCTGGGGTCATGCAATGATACGAGGGGCGGAGACCAAAATAAACCCAAAGGGTCCTTCCTTGAGCGGAAATGAACGGACGAGGCGTGGCGTGGCGGCGCTTGGTCGTGCGTGGCGGGGCGTGGCGGAGCGAGGTGGGGCGTGGCGGGGCGTGCAGCGCGTTGATTCAATTACTGTCGTGGATCTGACAAGGCCAGCCCACAGGAGAGCAGCAGAGGAGAGGAGATCGCAGGATAAATATATATCGGGAATGGAATGGCAGTAGACCGGCCCTGCCCGGCCCGGCAGTGTCCACACTGAGCTGGGCTGAGCCCGCTGGCTGCGGACACTGGCGTAGGACAGGTTGCCGCGCCTAGGCCTGAATCAACACAGCCCCGGCGATACCGCCCCACCCCACCCCGTGCCACAGTCTCTGTAAACAGGCAAACACCTGGCCCCATCCTAATTGGCAGCGTCATGTGGCGCGCTGCGGATACTCGGGGCAGTCGAAGGCTCATTAAGGAGAGCAAGTAGTAGTAGGTTACAGTACATCATCCCCAGCCAAAAACAGTCCCCAAACGCGTTGAGGGGGGCGACCAGGCCTCGCAGAAAGAAAGACAACTCAGGTTCTGGGACAACCTTACTCAGAAAAGAACGGTTCAAAACATTTCTAGATGTTATTTTGAGACCTAGGTCTATTCCCAAGTAATCAAGAAGCTACGAAACGAAGTTTGGAGTAAGTCACAAAATGACCTTCAAAAATATTTGTTACTCTTGGTAGCTAGCAGGTATGGTGGGCGCAGAATCTGGGCTTGGTTCCTCTGTGCTGAGCCGTGTCACACCGGTGGAGGTGAGGACGGATCTGGAGGGCGGGGCGGGGCGAGGCGGGGCGGGGCGGGGCGGGGCGGGGCTCGGCCGCCTCACCGATTCAGATCTGGACCGCGGCCAAAGCAGGATGCTGCGAGGGCACTGGGCTCGGAGGTGTGCCATGCCCAGCGGGACCAGCAGGCCCAGCGGTACTCAGGGCGCCCCAGGGGCGGCCAAGGGGGGCCTAGAGAGGCTAGAAGTAGAGAGACGACAACTGTCATGGCGGCTATCGGCCTTAGGTCCAGCTGCGTCCGCTCTACCCCGCACCCTCACCGCGCGCCCAGGTAGCGAGGCACTGCGCATGCGCTGTCCCCAGCTGGATCCCAGCGGCTGCCAGGTCCACTGCCGCCATGACAGTTGTCGCCTCTCTCCTTCCAGGCTCTCTAGACTGGCCCGGCCGGGCCCGGCACCCAGCGCAAAGCCACACAAAGAAGACCCCTGCGCCGCAGCGCCCGGTCCAGGGGAGGATGAGAAAGTGGGTCATCCCGCTGCGGTCGTCGCTCGCACCTCAGTGATAATGGCCGCGGGCGATGAAATGAAAGTTGCTGACGAGCAGCGCGCGCGGAACTTGGATAATTTGCCGCCTGTGATCGAAGTCAGCCATCATGTCGGCCCAGAGTGCCGCTCTATAAATCTGTCGCAGTGGCGGCTCCCCGCTGAAGCCGCAGCGCCACGCGAACTGCTGACAAGTTCTGACCACCAGGTCAACAAGCAGCTCTGCGGCCCACCAGGGCACGAACTCGACCCACCACCGCCCACCACCGCCAAGGGGTCCAGGCCACCACAGCGTCAAGTATCACTCAACGCCCTCGATTTATGCTCGGATCAGATACACACAATTCCGTCACTATGAATACAAACTAAACCTTCGGAAGTAGTACACTGCAAAACCTGAATATTGAAATTGAAGAACTTTTGAAGGAGGTTTCAAAAATTATTTTGTTATATTTAAATCAAAAAGCTTAGTTTGCACTGAAACAATGACATACTTAGATATTTAAAACAAAAAATAAAGAGAGATTTTGTTCTGCGAACAATGAGCTCTGAGAAAACCATCAATCACGTTGTGACAAAAAGAATGTTCACCCAAGACAAGGACAACGAAAGAAATAAAAGCTAAATGAATCCAAAAGCTGGAGCTGCTGCGAATTGCGCGCGGCGCGTGTGCGAACTACCTGGAGAACCGGTGGAGAACAAGCTGATGTGATTTACCTGGCTGGAGAGACACCGGAGCAAACAACAACAACGAAACAAGAATGTGAAAAAGAAACGACAACACGCGGGCGTTCCCTTAAATTGCACAGAGTAGTTGTGTGCGGGGGTGGAGGGCCGGGCGAGGCCCCACCCGCCCTGCCATTTGAATGTCTGGACGTGCAGAGGCGCGACGTGACGTCCAGAGGAAATTCAAATTTCCCGTGTCTCCCCTCCCCTCCCCCTCCCCTTCTGCTGGGGTGGCCACCTGCTACCTGACTCCATCCACCTGCCGCCACGCCACGCCACGCCACGCCACGCCACGCCACGCCACGCCACGCCACGCCACGCCACGCTGCGTCCAGTTTCTCTCCGTCTGCATTTCCCTGCGGGCCCTGCCCTGCCCTGCCCTGCCCTGCCCTGCAGGTAGTCAGCTTCACAGTAAGGGACGCCACCTTTATAAAGTCCCACCGCGCCGAGGAAATCTCAAGGTGCGAGATGAGAAACTTGAAAACACGCGCCAGTCAGAATGCAGAGCGAGGAGAGGAGTAGTGGAGGTCGCAGGTAATGGATGACAGTCTATTACAGCTGCGATTGCAGCCCGGCCTCGCAGGGCAGGGGAGGGAAGGGCAGGGCCCTTCAATACCTTTTGTCTGCGGACTCTCGGGGCCACTAACCAAACACCATCATGTCTCTTCGAACGACGCTACCGCCTCCAGGGAGAGAGTAAAGTCTAACTTTACGACAAGCAAGCCGTGTGCCGTGCTCCAAGTTGATCCTCAACGCCGTCCTCAGCAGCAGCTGTGTCCGTCTGACACACCTGAACGCCCAGAGCCGGAAGGCCGCAAGTTCAAACCCTGCCCGGCAGGTTCATACCCAGCCCTCTAACTAGTTCATATCCTCTCATACTGTATTATCTCTACACTCTAAATGTCTAGTAACTTTTTTGTTCGGACTTAGTACCAATTTTAAACAACCCTAGAATTAGTAACAATTTTGTTCTAGCTAGTGACACAATTTTTACGAAATTGTTTCTAGATGTTACAAATTGTTACTAATTCTAGTTATGTTTTAAAATGTTACTAAGTCCGAACAAAAAAGTTACTAGACATTTAGAGTGTACCTTATAATAACAAGTTCATACTCTTAACCATCTCTATCCTCTAACAAGTTCATTCATAGTATATCCTGCCTAAACATCTCTACCTCTTAAACTTCAGCGACCCAACGTGTCACTGAGCGCTCAAGCTGGATCACTCCCGCTCCTGGAGTTCCGCTGCCTGCGGTACAACAATGTAAGGACAACGCCAGGCGGCCTGGACGGCGCTCCTTCTCCAGCCAGCGCGCGAGACTCATTTCAGCAGCAGCAGAGCCTTTAGCCGCCACTTGAACCCGCCCGCTCTATCTGCTCTGTCAATCTGCCAGTTTCTCTCGGGAACAGCTACCTGCAGGTAGCATTCCGATCGCGGAATGCGATACGCTCAGCCCTTTCCTTTCTTTCCGAGCCAGCGCGCAGGCTCAGCGGCAGTGCTTCAGCGCTTCCAATCGCTGGATAAACATCTGATATTTTGGTTATATTTCTTTGGGAATATTTTCGGCCTCACACTAAATGTATTTGTACAATTTTGTGCGAACAATTTGTACAAATTTAAACCGTACGCTTTGTTTGCACGATTTTGTACGTTTCATTTGTACGATTTTTGCGTTTTGTACGCAAATTTGCACAAAAAGTGTGCGTATAATATGCACAAAATCGTGCAAATAAAGTGTATGCACAAAATTGTACAAATACATTTAGTGTGCTGCTTCGCAGGAATGTTCCCGGGAATATTTCCGAAATCCTCGAAAAACTGCTATTAAAAAAAATTCGCTTCAAATCACATTTTTGGAGGAAATCAAAGTTTTGAAATGCTCTGATGCAGGAAGAACTGTGTGAGCACTAAGTTTACGCAACGCCGAAGCTCTAATGAATAAAACAAAACGTCACTTGAGTTATTGGCCGCCCACTGGAGACACTAAGGATTATGCTGCAGCGTGTACTTAGGTAGCGAACGCCTTCCCGGAATATCAAAACACTACCCAGGCAGGGCACACTGCGGTACTCGGGTCAAAGTTGAGGAGCGGAGTGGAGGAGGCCCGAGGCAAAGTAAGTTAGCGACGGCAGCTCAGGCGGCCACATTACGAGCCCCAACGACTTCAACACAGACAAAGTACAGGGAACAAAATCAAGGGGAATAAAACCCGCGATATCCGCGCGCTTGGAACCCCCGGCTATCATCACCACCACGATACACTCTGGGTGGAAAACAATCTAGGCTCCCGCGGAGAGTTTGAATCATGTATTTTTTTTCTTGCCTCTACTTTTATTTCATAATGTATTCGGTCTGACAGAGCTGGGCCCTTACAATAAGTACAGATTAGAAGCTCCATTTCAGCGCCATTTTGTTGAATAAAGAAAACTAAGAAGAAGAAAAAACGCCAGCGAGAGCGTGGATCTCCTTCCGCCGGGCCAGTGACAGCGAGTCAAGAGTTAGCGGGCTCCTTTGTATCGCTCGATGCGAACTGAAACGAGAGGCAGGCGGGGCGGCAGGGCCTCATGCAGCGTGCCTCACTGATGCAGATTTCCTCGACAGAGTCAGGATCAACTGAAGCGGGTCATTTTTCTCTGCCTGGAGCACATTTCATGTCACCAAGGCCCTCCCCCACCGACTCCAGTGGCAGGACTGACTCCCAGACTCGCACTGCCGTTACCGAAATGAACCAGAATGAGCCTCCAAGCTGAAGGTCAGGATCGCGCTGAGATCTGATAGAGGCGAGTGATGGCCTTGTTGTGCGGCGGCCCTCCCAGCCCGGCCCGGCCTCACTGATGGCCGTGTCATTTGCAGTAATTTTCACATCATTTCGCGGCCACAGAAGCACCAGTATTAACATTTGAAAGCCGTATAACAATCGGGAAGTCGACCAAAAACATATGAAAAACAAAATCTGAAAATTATTCAACGTTCAACATTTTTGGCGAAGGGACAGATCCCACCCTCGAGTGAAAGTTTTATAAAATTTAAATAGCAGATATATTTAAGTTAATTCAAGTCACGTTTTCATTCAGCATAAATACAAGTTCATGGTTCGAAAATTTTAGGAAACAAAAATTTATACGTAATACATTGATTAAATTAAAGTCCATTGAAGTCAAATTAATGCTGATTATAAACGCGACTTATCTTAACTTGCATATTACTGATTTTCTAAACATCTTTTTCAAGGGCATCCAAGTGAAGTGAAGACGTTGAGGGGGTGCACCAGTAGAGAAGGGGAGAAATCAGAACTACAGCCGGCGAGGGCGGAGGGCGATCCCATATCCTCTGCAGCCAACCGGGGCGGGGCGGGGCGGGGCGGGGCGCTGCCTGCCAGACGGATGGGTGGCCCGTCTAGCACGTCTCGAGGATATGTCACGCATTTTTCACGTCCGTGCGTCCTCCTCTGTGCTGGCCGCGCGCGGCCGGTTCGATCACAGCTCGGCAAGTCAGGAAGCTGCAGGCGTCCAGCTGGACTCCTCCTGCCCCTACCCGGCGACACGTCGCGTCGCGATCTGCTCGATCATCGAATGCTCTCACGCCACTGAGCCGGGCCGAGCGGCGCTCAGCCTAACCCGTCTGGACAGAAGGGAGGGGTGTGGCGGGGCGTGGTGGGGTGTGGCGGGGTGTGGCGGGGTGTGGCGTAGGGTGGGGTGAGGCATGGCGGGGCGTGGCTGACAAGCGTCGTGCTCGGAAGGTAAAGGTAGGCGGGGGACAGAGAGATATCTTGGCGATTGTGCGAGGAAATGAGCTAAGAACGTCTGCTCGGCTGGCTCAGCACGACTGACTCGCGAGGAGGAGGAGCGGCGGGATTATTTGAGGAATACTATCTATCCAGGTCACTACGGACGGGCGTGGCGGGGCGTGGCGGGGCGTGGCGTGGTGGGGCGGGGCGGGGCGGGGCGGGGCCAGGACCCTGTGAGAATGGCGCGGGCCAGAGGCGATATTACCGAAGCGAGAAGACAGAGGGGAATTATTAAACGCGGAACAGTTGCCAAACGAAATGCTCTCCGCTGGAGAGTCTCCCCGCGCGAGGCGAGGCTCAAAGGATCAGGACCAAACCTACGGTCGCTCATTAGCAGCCTCTCGCTCCCTCCCACCTGCACTCAGTCTGGGTCCACGGCCAGCGAGCTCACTCCCACCTGCACTCAGTCCGTGCCCGCGGCCAGCGAGCTCACTCCCACCTGCACTCAGTCCGGGCCCACGGCCAGCGCCCCCAGAGCCAGGCCAAGTCAGGGCCAGATAGTGGAGATCTACGCGATAGCAGGTCCAGATGATCAAGTCGCGGGTTCAAATACCGGCGCCGGCGCGCGACGTGTCTTTTCCGCACTGCTAGCAGGCCTCTTCCACGAGGACAATCATCCTCGTGTTGACACACCGCGCCGCGCCCCGTTGAGACGCCACTCCCAGGGCAGGAGGACACACGAGGACTCGCTCACACATGTCGCACAGCAAACACACCATCAATCAGTCTTCTCAGCCGCGGCCCAGCCCGGCCCAGCCCTCACTGTCACAACACTTCATCCATCGCTTTGTTTCCGATTCAAAGGGACGGGCAGGCGCCCTTCACTTCGTGACCCTTAAGGACGACTACATTCAGGCACTAATGTTCACGTTCCCACGTCACACACATGGGGCGGTCAGTCTCGAAGCTAGGCGCCCGCGGGAGTGATTTTGTTTTCTCTGGACGAGCGAATTTCGAGATGATCATTCTCTTTCTAATTCCAGCAACCTCACTCCGACAGCAGGAGCAGAATACCGAGAAAACACTCTCTAGCCTTCCGTCAAAGAGACTACGTAACGTTCCTACCCCTGCCTGCACAGCCAGCACTATCCACGTCATCTCATTTAGCCCTGCCGGCAAGACCACCAGGGCGGTATTCAGAGGGGCTGAGTTGACTGGGGGGGGGGGGGGGGGGGCTCGCAGCCAGCCGACACTAATGAGTGACGTGCATGCGGCAGCTCTCTGTACTCTATTCAAACTTCAGTCTAGTTGCGAAAGGTTTCCCCGCCCGGCGAGTCTGGGGTGGCCTGGCGCTGGTCCGGACGACTCGGCGCCGCAGCCTCTGGTTGCCGCAGGGGCTCGTCCTCAACCCTCCGCCCGGGCCGCCCCGCCCCGCCCCGCCCCGCCCCGCCCCGCCCCGCCCCGCCCTACCATCGCTGGCCTAGCCTACGCGCTGCTCGCCGGAGGCGCATTCCTCGCCTAGCCAGGTGTGGCGTGGCGTGGCGTGGCGTACCTGGGACCGGAGGACCGTCCAGCATGGTCACTCCCCAAGTGTCAGACCGGCGGTACACCAAGACCGCTATACATTCCTTATCTCTAGTAACGTTTTTGTTCGAACTTAGTAACAATTTTTAACATAACTAGAATTAGTAACAATTTTGTAACAATGCACAACAGTTTCGTAAAAATTGTGTGATTAAGTAGAACAAAATTGTCACTAATTCTAGTTATGTTTAAAATTGTTACTAAGTTCGAACAAAA
>CABIKL010002976.1:0-11645 GCA_902196195.1 Aptinothrips rufus | reverse complement strand
AAACGCTGCGTTCACGATTCTTTAAATTTTCAGCAAATTCGGTTGATTACGTAATCTTGAAGAGGGGGAAGGGGGGGTCAGGTTACTGATTACGGCCGCTTATATGGGGGGGAGGGGGGGTCAAAAATCCCAAAAACGTGATTACGTAATATGTGGACGGCCCCTAAGAGGCATTAATTGGGCGAGGACGACGAAGAGAACGCGAATCTCCTATGCTGTCTGCTTGTAGCTCTCCAGACTGGAGAACTCGCTGGAGATCTTGCCGGACAGCTCACTGGAGATCTCCCTGGCGAGCTCGCTGGAGATCTCACTGGAGAACTCCCTGGAGAGCTCGCTGCTCGCTCAAGAGCTCACTGGAGAACTCGCTGGAGAGCTCCCTGGAAAGCGCCCCGTCCGTCGCATGTCAGACCGACCTCCAGGCATTGAAGGGAAGGGAAGCTATGTGCACGCGCATCCACGGCTATATATGCCATGAGCGGACTGCGCCGACAGTATTATTGTTTGAGTGTTCATAAGTGCAGCAACTCGTGAGGTGCGAGTCTTAGCTCCAGTGAGTTACCCCGATTGACAACGACAATCTCTTCAGTGATCGGAACTATCTCTGATCGCTAGAGGGAAGATCACCTTAAAGCTGTGGTGCTCTTACAGAATGTCCCCAACAAGAGTGTGCCTGGTGCTGCTGGCTCTGGTGGTGTTTGTGGTGTTGGCCGCGACCACAGCTCAGAATGAAAGTCCACCCTACAACGCCAAGTACGACAACATCGATCTGGAGCAGATCCTGCGATCGGAGAGGTTACTGAAGAACTACTTCAACTGTCTGATGGAGACTGGACCCTGCACAGCCGATGGGCTTGAGTTGAGAAGTAAGTACCATCCTTACTCTTGTGGAGGTAAATTTAATTGACCAGCGAGAGAGCGCTAAGTACAAAGTAAATTTAACAGTAACAGTTTAATGATTATAAATTACGATAAATTTGTCATAAATTTGGGCAAAAGAGTTCAATTTGAACAAATTAATTTACATAAATTTGTAAAAAAACTTGGTATAATATTGTATTTATATTAAATGTGAGCAGGCTTCCTTGCAATCTTCCCAATATTAACTGTGAATTAAATATAAATTTGGCTTGAAAGTAAGTCAAATATTGGACAAGTTTAACTAAATTTAAGTGAATTTGTTCAAATTAAATTTTTTTGAATGACCTTGTGATTAACTTATAGCATTTAATTCAAATTTAATTTAATTGATTGTATATATTGGCGTGAGAACAACTCTCTGTGAAATTAGCGAAATGTGAATTTTGAAAATATATGACACTGACACACTACCCTACAAATTGCAGAGACTGTTCCTGATGCTCTAAAGAACAAGTGTGCATCATGCACTCCAAAGCAACAGGCAGGCACAGAGCGCGTCATTCGATTTCTCATTGAGAAGCATCCAGACCAATTCCTGAAGCTGGAGAAGAAATACGACCCAACTGGCATCTACAGAAAGGAGTACCAAGAAGAAGCAGAGAAACGTGGTATCAAGTTGCCGTTGCCAAAATAAAAGAATTTACACACAGTGGACATCTTCTTAATAGAAAACAGGACTGCTGTTTATGACTGACCTTGATAATAATTCTCAAAAAAATATCCAATTACAATGCCTGCAGGTGATAAAAAAATATAACGTCAACTGAAATTGTTTCAAGAAATTTTTCAACCAATGCACCGATAAATGGATTAGAGACCTTGAATGTAACTTCATATTTTGTGACCGATGATTCCTAGATCAAATATTCCACCTATTGCGCAAATGCTCCCTTAATGTAGATATCAGTGGCTTTAAATATTCTCTATTATTTAAATTTAAGTTCTCATATGGATCAATGTCATGATCATAGAGTTCAGAGCCAAAAGTGTTAGTCCAATCAGGTGTCATAGTTTTAGTATTAAAAGAAATCCATTCTGTGTAACGATGCTGAATGGTGCGAACAGAATATCTGTATAGAAAAGAAAAAGCATTGGCATATCATACTTAAGATATGGTATGGAAATGCTATATTTTAGAACTCACCCCATGATTTTGATGTCTTGAAGATGTGGCTGATCTGAATCAGGATTCTGAGATGGATACTTTCCTGGTCTTGGGTATTGGCTGAATGCTCCAATACGCCACTTGCCAAAAATCTGTGAGCAAGAAATAACAATACTTTCAGAAAAATTGTGCCAAAAAAGAGAGATATTCTGAAATTTGGAATTTAAGTCATAATTTCAATTGAATTTTAAAAAATAACAACAAAATCTTACTTGTTTTGTTTTGTTGTTAATAAAAGGTGTCAAGCTTAAACCATCAGTACACAAGATTTCATTATACCCATTGGTACACTTTGAAATAGATTTTTCAGTCCCAACTAAATCTACCAAGGTAGGGAAAATATCTAATAATTCCACAAGATGTACAACTTTACCCCCTATTTTTCCAGGAACTGATAAAATAAGAGGGACATGGGTTGATACCTCATAATTGCTGTACTTTGACCACTCTCCATGTTCGCCGAGTGACCATCCTGGTTTAAAAAAAAATTAAAAAGTTAGCAGACTTACAGAAAAAGTCCATCTTGACCTAAGTAACATTTTTTACCACCCACACCACACATACCATGGTCACTTGTTATGAGAATGATGGTATTATTTCTTTGACCCAATTCATTCAGAGTTGACAGCAACTTTCCAATGAGATCATCCACATATGTGACAGAGGCATAATAGCTTTGCTTCACTTTCTTTGCCCAATAATCTGCAAAGAGAGAAGGCTATCACAATCAAATCATGTATCTAACTAACATCTGGCGTGAAATGAAAAGATCTTACCAGGCATCGTTCCCCATGGGAAACTGATATTCAAAGCACTGACATCATCTCGTTTCCTCAAATCAATCCATGGGTTCCAGGAAGAGGATGGCAAATTAGGAGGCATCTGACGCATTGCTGGTAGTGAAATGTTTTTCATTGAGTGATACTCTATAGGAATGAAAACATGGTAGCTGTGAAAAGTCAAACCAAAAAGGAAATTTATGAAAACCAGAAACTAAGTACATCTTACTTAGATATTTCCTTGGAAATTTTAGAGGAATGTGTGGTTTCTGGAAGCCAACAGCAAGGAAGAATGGCTTGTTTGAATTTTCCTTCACATGTGTGTGGAGGTATTGCCTTGCTGCAAACAACGATTCCATGTCAGGCAAAGTGTGACCAGGCTGTTCTTTAACATTGATGGGACAAACCACACTTCTTGACGGTCCCCTGCCACTAACATCAGGACAGACAGCATCATTTTTATGCTTTTCAGTTTTGGGGTGGAAAGGCTGTTGAGACCAACTAAATGGCTGATCATCATTGAAATTGCTGCATTTGCCTGATACAGAAGCACAAATTTATTTGAAGGTCTCATAAACTGTTTAGGAAATAAAATTGTTCCATCACTCAACAAACCTGGATGAAATACCTTCCCCACTGACATCGTCTTGAAACCATTTTCTCGAAAAAACTGGGGCAATGATGTGAAGTTTCCTGCAGATTTACGCCAATACTGATGCACATCATACTGAAGAAGGTGGTGTGGACTCCTGCTCGTAAGAAAAGATGTTCTACTGGGACCACAGAGCGCTTGCTGTCAAAGCAGGAAAGTGTCATAGGACATACCTTCCATGAGAAGTAACATTCCAAATCACTTTGTTTGTGACACAAACCTGAGCGTATGCTTTCAAGAAAATGTAGGAATGCTTGGCTAAAGAATCAATATTAGGTGTGTGAGCTTGATGATCACCATAACATCCAAGTGATGGGCGAAGATCATCTACCACTATGAATAGAATATTCATCTTGGCTTCAGCCAGGGATACCATCTTGACAGAACTCAAAACAAGAAGCAAGTAAAAGATTGTCTTCTTCAACATTTTTTTATTTGAATTTCTTAGATAGTATTTATAACAGCCATATCAGGTATCTGAAACAACAAAAACCAAAAATATTCTAAGTGTTATATCATCCCATAACCTGCCAATCATTGTTTTAAATTACAACATGTTTGTATAAAAGCAAAATCCAATAAATCTTCCCTCAAAAGTTTCGTTAATACAATGAGAAGGCTTAGGTACCTCTTCTACAGAGTTTTATTCATTAATGCCGATAATAATGACAATGATCATTCCCCGCAACAGTTTGATTACTGGCAGAAGGCAGACGTGGCAAGCATACCAACCATCATTAAAATAACTTCAAATAATTTTCATTGCAAACCTGAATAGAACATACATATCTGTTCCTTTAAATAAAATGTAGCACTAAAATTGCAACATTTAAAACATCAATATTATCGTCCAAGCGAGTAAATGCATCATATTGTTGGAGCTACCGCTTGGCACGACTGTCTTGCCCAACCATTACCCATTATGAAAAATTCACCTCTAAGTTATGACACAGCAGTAGTAATTTGCAAGCCACCAAGCAGTAGTCACAGCTTGCATCATCTATTTCCAACTTTACTGCATTTTGAGCTGCTTTCAGTCATAACGTACTGCAACGGACTATTTGTGAGAGAATTTCTTCAAGCACACTTCAAGAATAATGCCTCCTGTTGTTTCCCAAACACTCCTTTCCCTAGAGGAGAATCCAAGAGAACTGTACTTGGAAGTGACATCAGTGATACTTAGGCTGGCAAACAATGTGATCAAAAATCCTTCAGACCCTAAGTACAGGAGTATACGATTGGCAAATCCTACTGTAGCCAATAAATTACTCCCAGCTGTGGGAGCTATGGAATGCTTGTTCGAAATGGGATTTAAAGAGGTTTGTGCTGTCAGCTGTTACTGGCACTCTAATTCAAATATTTTACAGCTAAATTTTGATGTTTCCAATTTACCTTACAGATTTAAAATATTTGCACTGTCATGGGTATGTCATAAGTTTATCGCACTCATCTTAACTCTTGCAGCACTACGTTATCGACTGGGACAGTTGATCACAATACTTGTCGTCTTCCTTATTATTCTCACAATTTCATGACATATTCTTGACATGATATGATTTCAGGCAGAGGATTGTTTAATTCTACCAGAAAACACCAACTTAGAAAAGTTAAAAGGCCTGTATGAGCAGATGTTGGCACGCCGGGAGAATTTTACTCGGTCTCCGCCTGGTGACTCTTTCTCCGTGTCAAAAACTGTCAGTTCTGCCACAAGCACAGCTCAAGTTAAAGGTAATGAAAATGCTGCTGCCTTGTCCCAACCTGTCAAAGATTCTGCACAGAATGTCCCCAAGGTAAGAATTATTCTTTGAGAATTTCAAATTAATAATGAAATATGTCCTTAAATTTATCAGTTTTTCTTTTTAAAATATTCCCAAGGTTCTCCCAAGCACTTCAACTGCAAGAAATCCTGTTGTTACTGCTACAGCTAGTTCAAGTTCCACTGCGCCCAAACCAACTCCATCAATTCAATCCAAAAAAGACTCCTCCAAATTTCTTAAGGTACTATATAGTTTAGAGCACTCCTTCAAAATACTTTTACTTTACATGTGAATATTTAAATAGTCTTATATCCATTTTTTCATTGTTGGCTATCAGCTCAGTTTTTTAGAAAGAATTGTGTCAGCATCTGAAAGTATGGCAGAAGATCGCCACAAAGGGCGTCTAGAACTTGCCAAAAGATACATTCCGCTCACAGAATTGGAGACAGCTGCCCTCGAACAGTTAAGAAACGTTCAGAAGCTTTTGAAGAAAGACCAAGCCGACAAAAAAGAAGGGTCCGTTGCAGAGCCCAGTATGCAAGAGTTATTGTTAGTGCAGTTACTTGCATGGTTTAAGGAAAAGTTTTTTACCTGGGTGAATGACCCACCTTGCAGCTCTTGCTCGGGAAAAACAAAATTCAGGAGAACAGATACAAAGGGACAAATACGAATTGAAGTAAGCTTAAACAAGAATTCATGATGAGGATGACAATGTTCATTACTACTACCTTAGCTGAGTAATTTATTCATCTTAATGCTTTAACATTTTTCAGGTGTATGAGTGCGCTATTTGTTTTAAAGAGACTGAATTTCCTCGACACATAGATCCCATGAAACTCCTTCAAACAAGGCAAGGGCGCTGTGGAGAATGGGGTAGATGTTTCACTTTCCTATGTCTAGCTCTGGGCTGGGATGCCCGCCTTGTGATTGATGAAACTGATCACGTGTGGACTGAGGTACTTTGATTAAATTAATTCATAATTTAAAAGTTGATTTAAATATCTCAAGTTAGTTTTCATTACAAAGGTGATTTTTTTATTTTTTTCCTATTTAATTGCTTAGGTATATGTGGTGTCTCAGTCCCAGTGGGTTCACTGTGACCCCTGTGAGAATGCATTTGACACTCCTCTTATGTATGAACTTGGTTGGAAGAAGAAGTTGTCATACATTCTTGCCTATGCCCCTGATGATGTCCAGGATGTTACATGGCGGTACTCGACCAACCATCAAGCAGTATTGAAGCGAAGAAAGTATTGCACTGAGGCTCAGCTCCTTGAAACAATCATGACTCTACGCAAACTTCGTCAACAAAATCTTTCTAATGCCAGGTTGGTTCTATTTTGTATTTATTGTATTATCTTATGTTCATTTACTTACAGTTTTGTTCCCTAGTCTTACCATCAAGATCTTACTTTTTTATAGGAAAGCCTACTTGCTAAAACGTAGTCTCTTGGAGTTGGTCGAGCTTTGGAAGGAGCCATCAGAAAAGGATGGAAATTACAAAGGACGCCAATCAGGATCTTTAGCTTGGAGAATATCCAGAGGGGAAACATCAGACCCAACTGTCTCTGAGCCTTATGTTTGGAAACCGATGGAGACTGAAATTAAAAAGAAGCAGATGAGAGTACAGTATTTGCCTGGTTTAGATCGGTATCAAAGAGGCCCGGACTCTACAGAGGGAACTATATCAGGCTGGCAAAATGGAGTTAGTACAGTAAAGAGTGTGTTCCGAAAGGAGGAGAGGGATTGGAATATGGCTTACTTGGCTAGGGAAGGTGCGTTGTAACATATATCCTGGTATCCTCGTATACATTTGCCTTAAAAGATTCCAGAAATTAGTTGTTGCTGTTTGATTTTTATGTTGCAGAGGGCAGCAAAACAGGACAGGTAATTTGGAGTGTGGACTTGACGGGCAGTGGCTTAGTAGTCGACACTATCCATCTAGCATTTTCTTCCAAAGTGTATGAGTCTGGGCAAGTGAATACCATTGTCTGTGGTGCTGACTGTTGTGTGAAGGTGCCAACAGGTATGTAGAAGTAACTGAAAAAAACCACAAGTGAGCAATAAGGCAATATGTAACTTTTATTTTTTTCTCTCTAGATCAACCAGAGGTGTCCATCTCCACAAGCGCTCTCGTTGGAGCGACATTCGTAAAACTCTGTGTCGATCTCACCGGTGGAAATGGAGATGTTGCTTGGCAGCATGCACAACTGTTCCGCACTGAACGTGGTAGCAATCAAGTGGGATTCGATCTCATCATTAAACTAAAAGAAGCCTGAATACTGGGCCAAATGTATCAATCTATCTGTTAAATGCATATTACAGCACATCAATCATTAGGCCCATAGTAAATGAAATTTTCTGAATATACTCTTAATTTGATATTTTTAGACAATTTTAATTACGTACATAACACAAATAATATGAATTCACTTTTCTAGCATTTTGTTTGTTGTTTGCTATCTATAACAATATGTCATGAATTACTACTAATGGAAAATTTACCATTTGCCAGGAGCTTATTGTAAATTGTGGACTGAATTTTAAGGACAGTACTAAGATGTATCTGCGGGAAAATCAGTGTTTCTTATTTTTCTGTTACATCTTTCTGCAAATGATAAAGGAACTTGCCATGAAGTGTGGGAAACATGACTGCTGTTGCATAGAAACAGCACATCAGCTGACTGCATAGCAGTGTGCTTGCATAAGCAGTAATATCGATCCAATGATAGAAAAGTACATGATGACATGCACTGATTCAAGTGCAGTTTGATGGCACACCCAATATTTTGCTATGAGTTGTGAGTTACTGGTTCAAAACTAAAAATCAGTTTTGAAATTAAATCATGGTTGAATTTGAAATTTGCATATCAATTAGTTTACTCAAAACTCAGATGTAATCTTGGTAATTTTATTACATCAGTTTTGTGTTCAGCATTTAAATTGGCTTCCTAGAGTTTTTTCTTTTTAGATTTGTCAATTCAATTGTATTTTAAAAATGGTTACCATACCTTCGACGTTGCTTTTATGCTTGTCTGAGGTTGTTCTGCAGCCTTAGTGGAAATCAAAATGTTTAATATATTAGTGTTACTGTAGTTCTTTTTTGTCTTTATCTGTGATAACTGTGCTCGGAAAATTTGTAATGAAGTATATTGTGAAGGTGATGAAATCACTGTAGATGTAATGATAGCAGCCTCATGTATAGTTTTAAACAAAAGATTGCTTGACTGCTGTTTCATAAATTTTGACTATTACATCACATTTTTCTGTTCAGGCATACCTCTGGAGGCCTTAAAACCAATATTTGATTTGTGTGAATCATGATTTATTGGCGTTTGATGATTTTTTATGATAACTTTTAGGCATGTTTTTTGAAATGTCTTTAACTTAAACCAAGGGAATGAAATACGGCATAATTACTTGTGTTCATAAAAATACGCCAAGAAAATCAACTGCTTTTGAGAATGTTTTCTTGAAAGTGTTGTGATGCATCTTGTGTTCATATGTAAAACACGGGTAAAGAAGTAATTAAAATTTCTCTTCGCTTTGCAAACCATATTATCATTATTTGAAACGGGGTAGTCACGCTACCCATCCCCACATCTACATATTTTAGCCATCAACTGACCATTTACTGCACTGTCAGGTTTTGATTTTAGACGATAAGAGAGAGAACCCATGATTGAGTGACCGCCACACACAGCTGTGAGTTGGGTTGTCTACCTTCAGGCGCGCTGCTTAAGCGTGGGTCCAATATGCTCCCCAGCGCCTTGCATCGCGCTTGAAAACATCCATTCTTTTGAAACGATTTCGCACTTGCTTCAGTTCGCTTCGTCTGAACTAAGTCTCACCTACTCTGAAGGGCAGAACACTAGTCCGTCATGAAGCATTTTGATTTGTCACCTTCAATCTAGATGCCGAGCAAAAGGGCCTTAAAGCAGAGAAGGGAGGGGAATGGAAGACGCACCGCAGCACAGCGGTTCTGTGGCGCGGCTGGGCGTGGAGTGCGTCGAGTCTATTTTTTACCGCCTTGAGCTAATACATCACCGGCGTCTCATTTTGCTGCGGCAAGCCCCAGTCAAAATATATAACACCCCGTCACGACCCGCACGCCACTAAATTCAGAGGGATTCGAGGAGTTCGGCGGAGGAGACAGTCTGAATCAACCTACCTTGTCAACAGGACAAGTTGATACTAGTACAAGTCACAGTAAATCCATCTCAGAATGGCCACATTAAAGGAGCGCAGGCAGAAAGGATTGAGAGCCTCTTACAATCACAATCTAGGTGTCAAAGAACCTTTTTGTTCAGACACAGTAGCATTTTTATACGTCTCTAGAATTAGTAGCAATTTTTTTCTTGATGGGCTAGGTTGTCGCTACTTCTGATGGTGTATAAAAACGTTACTAAATAAAAAATGTGCTTCGGCATTTCGAACGAGTACATAGGAGTCCCTTAGGGTACGGGAAGTTCAAAAGACGTCTAAAGAGGGTCCCTTGTGATCATTCCAACATCTCTTGGACTTCAAGGGAAGTCTCTCATACTTCGGTTTGAAGTCTTCTCGACGGGACGGACAGTACTTACCTGATGTTCTGCTTGGGATTGACGTTCCCTGTTCTCGATGACGCTCGTTCTAGGAAGCAGTGCAGTGTGGCCCGTCCCCCGTCCACCCACATCGATGGCCCGACCTGGAGACACAGACACAAGCAATACAGATGAGGGGTCATCCATAAATTACGGAACACATCTAGGAGGTGGAATTCCCCTTCCTCGCTGATTCTTCACCGTCGATCTTGATTAAGTTTAAACTTCTTCTTGCGCTGAAATACACGCGAAAACAGGCTTCAACACACGAGGTAAAATAATAGCGTCACTCAGCCGGGGTCCAAATGAGATACGCAGGCGGGGACGGTTGTGGGAATGGCTGCTGCATTTCTTTCAGATTTTTTCAAATTGATTTACTATGAAATCGAACTCATCCCCTCGACGGAAATCACCCTGTTTTACAGGTAGCCTGCTATCACGCGTCGCGTCCTGCGCAACAAGTATACGTGTGGCAAGGTGAATTAAATCATTCGACGCGATGATCACGAGGATGATCCTGGCAGGAGATGTGGCCCCACGCGACTCGGGTATATAGTAGCGCCTAGCGCGCGGTCGGGGGCGGGGGCGGGGGCGGAGGCGCTCAGCGGGGCGCGGGGGCCCTGGCAACAGTCCCACGGGATGAGTGACACCGGCACACCGCCACCGGGCCCAGTAACACACAAACACGCGGGATGCGTGAGTAATCAGTGGCAGAGGAGAGGAGTGGTCCCGGCGTGGCGCGGCGCGGCGCGGCGTGGCGTGGCGTGGCGTGGCGTGGCGTGGCGCGGCGCGGCGTGGCGCAGGGTGGCGCGGCGTGGCGCAGGGTGGGCCGGAGGGCAGGTGGGCGGGGGCGCGGCGCGTGGCAGGTCCTGGCAAGGTGTGGGATGGATGGACAGCCACACTTGGGCAGGACGGACCAACACTGCCGAAAAACAAAACGATCAAATTTTTCAACTATACCTAAAATTTACGGTGAATAATTTTTTGCTTGATCCGACGGTTTTGAGGGGTACGGTGCATCTGCTATCAACGCCTCGGCGATGCGCCTCGCTAACCTCCTCTCTCGACAGGTTTTCAGTGCTAAACAAGGGAGCTGGGTCCAAGATGGCGGTAAACATTGGTGGTGGAACTATGCCTGTGCTCTCTAATCTAAGAGGCGTTGTCTCCGACCTCAAGCTATGCCTTGTAAACTGTTCCGTTCTTCTTGGGGTGTAAAGGGGTACAGGGAGGGAGGGATCCAAAGAGTCTTGCGCGTTGCTGAGTGCTTCGTAGTGCACGACGCACGCATGGCGGGGCGTGGCGGGGCGTGGCGTGGCGGGGCGGGGCGGGCGCGCGGGGCGTGCGTGTCATGGCGGCCGTATAAGACGGCGCGCGGGCTGCGGGTCGTGCCCAGTCGAGGAGAGGAGAAGAGCGTGGCTGCGTAGAGACGAGCAGCCTGAGAGGACAGCAGCCAAGGGGAGCAGAGGTCCTGGCCACTCCCAGGTCAACGCCGCGCAGAGGATGAAGGGGTGCTACTCCTGGGGGCTACTCCTCCTCGGGGTGCTCCTCGCCCAGCACAGCCAGGCGGCGTCGCCCCACGCCGTGGACCACGGTAAGCAGCAGATCTTCATCACTCTTTCCGACTATCACTTTCAATCGTTCTTTTGCACCGCACATTTTCTTGCTGCCGTTCTTCTTCTTCTTCTTCTTCTTGTTCTTCTTGTTCTTGTTCTTGTTCTTCTTCTTCTTCTTCTTCTTCTTCTTCTTCTTCTTCTTCTTCTTCTTCTTCTTCTTCTTCTTCTTCTTCTTCTT
>CABIKL010002975.1:0-11648 GCA_902196195.1 Aptinothrips rufus | reverse complement strand
ATCTTGGAGGTCTGACCTGCCCAAAGGAGCATGTGTAGTAGTTGAGACTTCAGTTGAACATACGGATGCTCCCATTCTTCCTGGTGGTGTTCGTGGTGTTGTTCTAGCAAGCCGATACCTAATTGAACCTTGTGGATCAGGGAAATCCCGAATCATGCATCTTTCAAGAGTTGATACTAAGTAAGTTCAAGTTTCTATATCAAAGAAATTTTGTACAGCTTCATTACAACACGCAATTTGAGTGCTTTCTTTTTGTTTGATGTGTTGATGACTAAATTTTCTCTATATTGTGCATGAGCTTCATTAGTTGCAAATTACTTTTGTGTTACTTTATTTGCACACTTAGTGGAGTTTCATTTAAGTAAAAGGCCACTTTTTGCACCCCAGTCCATGCTCTAATGGTGTGTGTATTTTTCAGGGGGCGAACTCCAGAGTGGTACAATAAAAGCTATGGCCACTTGTGTGCTCAACATCTTGCAAGAATAAGAGCATCATTTAGACATAATGCAGAAGGACCAGAGAGCAAAGTCTGACTGTTGGCGCCGGCTTTGCCGGCGTTACCTATGCCAACACAGATGTCATGGGACCGTTTGCAGGGTCATTCCCCCACACACCTTCGTGGACATTCCATGAGTCGAACAACAAGCTACTCTCCGAGCCACTCACCGAGTCGTTCAGATCTTCTACAGGTACAAGAAGAGAGCAGTGACATTTCTGATTGAACTAATTTTGCTACATTGATGAGCAGCCAATATTGGAATTTGGGGATGCTTGAGAATGAATCAAGCTTTTAAGTTCTGTGATGCATTTAATGCAGGCTTTTGTGTACAAATCTTTTTGATATTTCTTTATGTCAAATAATATCAAATTGTGGTGTCATGCCTTGCTTACCATTCATAAGAAGTTGTCTTGTAGTATTTTGAAAAGCTTCTCTATGTCTGTACATATCATAGTTTTAGTTTTGAAGTCTATGTTGTATGTTTTAGTTTTGATCACGATGTACAAAGCGTAACTCAGAAATGTAAATAGTGAGATACAGCAGCACAGTGATGCTCAAGTCACAGTTTTGGGCCTACACATGGCCCATATACACCTTAGTTCTAATACTAATTAAATAATTGGCCAGTTTATTCTCTCCTTTCCCCTCCACTTGATTTAGCATATTTATGAAGTTTAATAATGTTGCATGTTTGTAAAGTTTATATATGATAATAATGAAACCAATTATGAACTTATGAAGTTTATGAATGTATTCATGTGTGTTGATTTAACACCTACTTCAGTTTGCTCCTAAACTATGTACTTTAAGGAGGCAATAAAATTAATTTGCCTTGATAGCTAACAATAAAGTGCAATGAGTTACGTGTAATACTGTTGTCAGAACCAAAAATATTTTTTTGTTAGTCAGTTTCATTTTTGCATTGTTATTGTCCCTTGTTAAATTTTAGGAACTATTTTGTGCATATGAACTTCTACTTTTGGGTGTTTATCTGTAAGCTAGTCACAAAACACAGTTTGCGTAAATGATGTATTGTGTTATTTCATTGTTGTTTTCTTTTTAAGTAACTCAGGGATGTGAAATGTAGAAATCTTTGAGATGACTTAGTTAATGTGTGCAAGTTATGTGTGGGACCATTTGGATAGGGCAGAAATATTAGTGTGTGATTGATCATGGAAAGCATGATTTTTAATTGATTTAATTACACTTAAGGATATGAACAGAATGAGCGATAAACTAATAAGCTTTGATACTTTGAGAAATTTCCATGTGTTCAGGGACTTCTTCACTTACCATTCCTGATTGATTTTTTTAAATTTTTTAAGTACTGAAAAGTGTTTTTCAGTAGTTTTACAACAAAAGATGAAATTGAATACCAAGGTTTTATTTTAATTGCCTTAAAATCTCAGAAACACAATGGTACCAAATGTGAATCTTCCACTAAAATCATTGTATTTATATTTTTCATAAATGCATAAAAGAAAAATTATTTTATATCAGTTTTACTTGTATTACTGTTTTTCAATCCACCAGCACCCCCACAGCACGGTACTACAGGGAATGCGTATTCAAGGTGCATCGGTGAACTCTGATTGTGCCTCGAATGCGCATTCCCAGTAGCGTGTTGCTACCTGGGCAGAACTTCACTATATTTGCAATATCAGCAAGACTTATTCTGACTCTCAGTAATCAGTATTTTTGCATGAGTTATGGAATTATGACTGTCAACATGAGGCAACTACACCAAAATTTCTACTTTTCTCTTCTCTAAGTTAAAATTAGTATTCACGTTCTTGATATGGCACTCAATCCCATAATATGTACAGTTGAGTGCTCACACTTCTTGCAATTGAATGAAAGCACGCTTTTAATATCAAAATTCAATTCTGTAATATTTATATACCGTTTATGTAAATAACAGTAAGATTTTAAAGTATTCCCTCAATCTCTGTCAGGAAAGCACAGATCCCAACTGAAGTTGGCTGAATGCAGTACACTCTCGAATCGCTCGAATCAAGTTTGACTTAGTGCATCCCAGCTTACAACTACTTTTTCTTCGAAAATCATACAAATATCAAAAATAGCAGAGTAAAGAACACCTCTGAAATAAATTTTATTGCTGGGCTAGAACTAAAAAAAATTATCCATGCCAAGTTAAATATTAAGTGATGCTGCATACTTTTCACTATAAAAACATGTAGCAAATATGCAATAACAGATAAAAATACTCGCCCCACAATCCGAGGAAAACAAATATGGCCGCTGCTGAAAGAGAGCATCAGCTCCTATCGCCTTTGTCATTGACTACAACTTGTACCAAACGTAAATCGTACAAGCTAGACTACAAGAAGATAGTGGTACCATTGATTGGGGGCAAAATCGTGGCCGATCCGGTTTTTAGTGCTGGCAGCCTGTGCTACCAACGAGCCAATGAGAGGCCAGTCCTTTGTCACATGACATCCGTATCTAACGGCGCCAAAATATGACTTTGGCGCCGAAAGAACCATCTTTGATTATCACAAGAAAAAAAGTTAATTCATGGCTTTAAATTAAAAAGGAGAGTGAAAAGTGGAAAGGGCAAGTTACTTGCTGGACATTATTGCCCATAAGGTAATTCATACAGATACGCCGCCGCCGCATCCAAACGGCCATGACGTAGGCGAGGAGAGGGGAAGCGCGCGGTAGGGCCGGGTAAAAATGCCCGCCCGTTTGGATGCTCCGCATTACACGAAATCAGCCAGGCCAATCAGAGCGTTTCTGTTTCTGGTAGTGTCGGTGTCTTACTTTGGGAGGGTCTCAGAATATGCCTACCGGACTATTGCCCGGAGTGCGTTTTTGTTTGCCAACAGATGCATTAAAATAATGTCGATTTTAACCATTAGTTTGGATTATAAACGACCATTCCTCTTTGTAATAATACTATATTGAATAAAACTGAGACTTTTTAAAAAGGATGTGTAACCTTACTTCAGAAATTGCAAGCTTCTCGTTTTGTAGAAATATTGCGAGGTTTGGATCTACTGCGTGAGACGCGCACATTCACCAAATCTTCATGATCAACATGGCGTGTTTTGCTCTCAGTGACTTATATTTCTCAGTTTCATGTGTCTACTGAATTGTTGAGGTAGGTGAGTAATTTAGTTCTGAAGATTTCTTTAACAACATTTTATACAGAATTCTGTCATTGGCGAACGATTTGCGATGTTGATTGTTCAGGTGGTCATCTTTTCGATGTCCTACTCAGCTGTGAGAGATGTCATCAATTATAGTATTTGTAGGTTATTCACATTAATACACAAATCCCATAGTTTCCTTTCACGAATTTATGAGAATATACATGCTGACAGTTTTTTTAATTCTTCTGATCTGAGGACATTACTAACAATATCATAGGTCTAACCCTACATTGATGTAGAATATAGGGTATTGTAATTTATCTGCCATTAATTGAATGCTGGTAAACGGTGTAAATTGCAGCATAAATTTAGACCTATCTGACTTTCGAATTAACAGTACTTTTCTTATCTTTTTGTGATGATCTGTGCCTTATAATAGTTCCAAATCACCATTCCCAGTTAACCAAAACAATGCTGTCCCATTTTCCCCTCGTCTCTACTTTAATCTTATTCAAACTTGCGTTGAACCATTTGAGATAAATTTCTTTCATTACAGTACTGATCTCACAGTTCAGTGTGCCAATATTATATTTACAAATCACTGTCATGTGGAGTTTAGGTAGGAGATTCATGCACCTAAACACAAATACAAAATTTTAACTTCTGTCGCTGAAGAAAGTGCTGTCGGCGCCCATGTATAGACATAGATACATACGGTAAAAGTGCAGTTTAGCGGCTCTTCCTGTAAGACATCGCTTCAACAACAATGCTTTGTTTAAGGAGCCATAACAATAGGAGCCGCTAAACTGCAAAAATACCTGCAAATATTTCTTAAATCAGTAACTTATTTAATAATATTTTTGAAAAACTTTCTCATAGTTTTTTAAGATTGTTCATTCAACCATTGTGGCATTAGTCATTTGAAAACAAAGAAATATATTCACTTAGATAAATGCGGGTGTAAATATTTACCTGCTAATTATTACGGGTCTAATTGTAAGCTTGAAGTAACCCAGAGAATTTCTAGAATCTAATTTCTTCCATTTTCATTAACAACAAATTTCAGAAGAATTTTGATTTTGAGACAAAGTGAGGGTTGGAGTGGGGGGCCCGAACCGGCGCAACTAAATACAGTAATGAGTGTTGTGATTTTTTTTTTCAGTGGAATTAAGGAACTTTTCATTGTTGATCATTTGGAGACCAAATGCAGAACAATGTCTGGTACTGCTCAAAAGGGCAGAGGTATGCACTCCATTTAATATCAATATATTTAAATGGTTTATTACTATGCTATTATGAATAATTACTTTCTTTGAGGGACAGACCACTACAATATCTCACCTTATCTTTCATATTCAGGTCGCCCATCTAGAAGTAAAGCATGCACATGGTGTGGTGAAAAGGGTTTATCATTGAATTTCATTTTTCCTGTAAAGAATGGCCAGAAAGAATTTTGTTCCTCTGCTTGTCTTGCCGAGTTCCGCAAAGCATCTATTAAGGTTAGTGAGTCATAGTTACAATGATTTATATCACCGATTTTTGTTTTAAAACAAATGTATAGTTGTCCTGAACTGATTAAACTTGTGTTTTTGAAAATTGTTCTCAGAGTGCTCTGAGTCATTTTTCCTGCATGCTTCGCTGTTCTTTGACAGCTGTCTAATTGCTTTTGTTTTGGCATTGGTTTTACAGGTGTCATGTTCTCAGTGTGATATTGCGATCAATGGTTCATCAATTTGCTTGGAAGGAAATGCTGCCAAACAGTTTTGCAGTCAAAGCTGTTTGGCAAAACATCTTAAACAAGAAAATGGTAACAAATGTAAGATGATTGCAATTTTTAGTATTAAATGCTTTGAAACTCAAGAGCCACTTTCTAACCATTTAAATTTTTAGATTTTCATGATCTTTATGTAACTCATAATATTCATCAGAATTAAGGCATGAGGTTGTGATGTAAACAAACTTTTTATAGCTGTAGACATATCCCATCACTGTTTTATTTTAGATTCAACATAAAGAGACCTGTGTACAATTTTAAGTCAGCATCCGTCTGCCATGAATTGTGATAATATTCCTATGCCAATCTTGTATTTCTTTTTTGAGTTAAACTGTTTCACTTTTCTGTTGCAGCGAGCAATGGTTCTTCACCTTCTACAACAAATGGTAACCGAGCTGTTGTAGCTCCCTCTACTTCCTCAGTGACATCAACTATTGTACCTGTAGCTTCACCTGCAACATTATTAGTTCCTTCCTCATCTACTCCAATGTCAGATTCTGTTGTCCAAGCTGAATTGTATGAAGTACCTGAAAGTGGAGTAACAGAGGGCTCAGCTGCAGCCCCTGCGACATCAGCAGCTATTCCAAGAGCTAATCTTGATGTGTACGAACCTTTTGATTGGAAGGAATATATGAAACAGACAAACAGTGTTGCTGCTCCATCTCATTGTTTTAAGCAGGTGTGGTTAATTACACTAATTTTGCCAATTGACCAATCTTACAAGAGACAACTTTATGGATATGTGATGTCTGTTATAGGCCTTAAACCCTCCACAAAATGACTTCCTGCTGGACCAAAAACTTGAAGCATTAGATCCTCGTAATGTTACCTCCACATGCATTGCTACTGTGGTTGGTATTTTAGGACCACGTTTGAAATTGCGTTTAGATGGATCTGACAACAAAAATGACTTCTGGCGTTTAGTTGATTCAAATGAAATTCACCCAATTGGACACTGTGAGAAAGGCCATGGCATGCTGCAGCCTCCCTTAGGTGTGTAGTTTTGAAATTTAGTTCTTCAGATTTGTAGAAAAAGATTATCTAACTAACACTTTCCTTTGTATTTTCTAGGTTTTCAAATGAATGCATCAATGTGGCCTCACTTTCTATCAAAAACTCTGAACTGTGCTGTCATGGCTCCTAAAACGGCCTTCAAACGTGAACCTCCAACACCGGAAACTAATCTGTTCGAAGTGGGCATGAAACTGGAAGCAGTGGACAAGAAGAACCCTGGACTTATATGTGCTGCCACTGTTGGTAAGCTGTAACCTAATATCCATCAGCTGGAGTACTCGTTAGTTTATTGCTTCTTCACGCAGCGCATACTTCTCTCAAAGATTTGTGAACCATCTCAGAATCTTCCTTCTCTTGTTTTTTAGGTGATGTGAAAAAGGAGTTGGTACATGTGACATTTGATGGCTGGCGTGGAGCATTTGATTATTGGTGTCGATACGATTCTAGAGACATTTTTCCTGTTGGATGGTGTGCTAAGAGTGGCCATCCCTTACAACCTCCTGGAAAGAAAGGTAAAAACGTTTTTTTATAACCCGATTGTTTCTATCATGATAATTTAAATTGCTATAATACATGTTTCTTGTTTCAATTCAAGGTCAAACTAATAGGTACCGTGCACGCGTTAGCAATGTGCAACCCACATCAATGATACCCGCTGCCACAGAGACTGATGAGAACACTCCTTTGTCAGTTAGGAAAGAGCACAGCAAGAAGAGTGTGGGATCCTCAATGAGACCACCAAGTAATCCTCCATCAGCCCCATCATCTCCAAGTACTGCATCTATATCACCAGTTCCCAAATCTTCTGTTCCTCCCAAATCCAATCAGTCAACGCCTAGCGCTGCTTGCCCCACATCCAAAGCCGCGTCTTCTCCAGTTGTACCTTTGGCGCCCTCAATCAAGGCAATAAGCCCCTCTCCAAAACCTAATGCAGGAAGCTTAAGTGCACATACTCCTGGTCCCAGCCTGGAAAGTTCATCACCTGATGTTAGGCAATCAGTTGTCCAAGCTAATGGTATTGCTTCCACTGTGAATTCTAACCTTGTCTCTTCCTCTCAACAAAGGGGAGATAATGAAGGTAATGTTTTATTTCCACTTCACTTTGCATCACACTTAATGTAAAGCTTCATAAAAATAATTTTGACCATTTTTTTCTTCTTTTCTTTTTCTTTTTCTGCAGTCCAAGTGTGTGTAAACCGAACATGCAACACAGGACCGTATTTACACAGAGATCGTGTGCTGGCTATGCCAAATGTATTTGGACCAGGTGCAGTAAACAGAGTTCTTCGAAATTGTGTGCAATCCATTGTTGACGCAGCCTCTGATAAATCTGCTGTTCATGGCATGCTAAGGCAAGGGGAAGGCAAAGTTTATATTGATGGTAAGTATTGCCTTTTGTGATGAGCTTTTTCATGTGATTTGGGTTTCGATTGTCAATACATAATGAATACTTATTCAGTTCCTCTGGAAAACAAAAAAATCACATTGCGCTTACCAGTCATAGCAACAGAAGGAGATTTGTGGTCATTCCTAGAAATCCTTACTGAAGAGATGCAATGCTGTGCAAACTTTTTGGCTCGAGAACCTGTTGTCTGTGACCAATGTTCTGCTTCCAATCAAGGTACTTTTCTTCTCCTCAATCATACTCACTGGTTGGCTATATAGAAAATCTATGATCTGCCACATTCTGTAGAAGCTATTAAATATTCTCTGTTGGACCAGAAAATGTGTTAACTGAGTGTATCGCCCTCTTTCTGAATATTTTTCATAACTTTTCCTGTATTGCATTTTGCAGATGGATCAAGAACATCTCAGAAGAGACGATATACTGCTCAAACTTCAGATTCTATCTCTAACAAGAGATCAAATGTAGTGTTACCAAAAATCTCTGCCCCTTCTACAATTGTATCTCCACAAATTTCGCATAATTCATCGACATTGACCCCCTCTACCTCTCCTGTTGTTCGACATGCTGTTCCTGGTTAGTACCATTTTCATATGATATTTACATGAAAACTTATTTCCTTGTACATATTCTTGAATCATTGTTTGATTTATTGGTTGAAGTTGATTTTTATTTTATTATGACTGCAGCTCAAGTAGCAGCAACGTCCACAACAGCAAACGATGAGCAGTCATCCCCGAGAGCATTACCAAATGAAGTTGTTGAGTGGACAGTTGAGGATGTCATTTCTTATATTACATCAACAGATCCTAATTTGGGAAGATATGCTGATCTATTCAGGAAACATGTAAGTGAGATGAAATCTTTGTGCCTTTGAATTTCTACAAGCATACTTATGACATAGAGGTACCTGATTTGCATACTATTCTTATTTTACAGGAAATTGATGGAAAGGCTTTGTTGCTCTTAAATGATGACATGATGATTAAGTACATGGGCTTAAAATTGGGGCCTGCTCTGAAGATCTGTAATCTGTTTAGCAGAGTGAGCCGATCAAATCGCCGAACATCCATGTTCAGATAAAACAGTCATCTACACCAGCTGGACTCTAAGTTCATTACAATAGTTAATTTTGAATTCTGTTAGTTCTGTGAAGATAAGTTGCCTCAACAAATGTTTTTCTATCAATGCTTTAGTCACATTATTTTTTATTTTATTTTTTGCTTGGAAACAAATGCACACTAAAAAGTTTTTGACATATCTTGCACCATCAAATTAGAGAAAAGCTTTTGAGAGCGCAATCTGAACTACCTTAAATTAATGCTCTTCTAATCACTTGTTATGTCGCAATGTATAGCCAGTTCGGAGGAGATAAGTAATACAGTCCTTTTATCTATTAAATAAGTTGAGTTAGTAAAAAATTAGATCACAATTTGTTTTTATAAAACGTACTTAGTATTGGAGATTTAAATTAGTCTCAGTACTGAAAGTTCAATGCTCTTGGCAATATCATCATTACTTGTGCTCAAGCACTAGTTTTCAGTTCTTATTTTTTGTCACTTCTTACCAAAAATTAAAAAAAAAAAAAAAAAAAAATTCTTGTGTATTGATTGAGTATCATTAGTGTCTATCTAATGTGACAAACTCTCATGACGCCCATTGCTCCTGTTACTTTTTGGTGCAACTAATTTTTTAGTGTGTATTACTTTTAGTTTCTAGGGATCTACTAATAAAAGTTATGTTAGTCAGCAGAACTTTGTCAATACTGTGACCAGTCCAGAGTGACAAAGTTAACTGAGGTGAGGGTTGGAAACCATGGAATGGTGTGTGAACATGTTTTAAATGTTACTTGCACTATGGTTTTAAATTTCTGTTGAGTCAGAGTGATATCATATCATACCTTAGATTCTTAAGTGAGCCTTGTCTTTTGAGTTTCTTTTTGCTTGAAAGATGTTCTATTAAAAATGATTATAATGTTAAAGAAAGGCTTTTCACTTATTGGCTCTATGGTCGGATATTAGAAAATAGGCAACACTTGAGCAAAACGTCTGATTCTATGATTCTATTTGAATTGTACTATCTGAGAATGTGTAGGTTTACTTGTAATCACTCTGCTATTTAGCACCTTGCTTTGTAGTGTGTATCTGCCTTCTCTGACTTACATATTTCCATAGCAATTTTGTCCTTTCTACCATTGAGCTAATATCAGAATGCAGCTTTGCGTTCGCCTAGCAAGTCAGGCAGGCATTGGCTGGCCTGTTTCTCTTAATCACCTTCACTTTTCCCAAAGTTCATTTCTCCTTTATCTTTGGATAGACAGCCATTAAACCACCTGGCTTGCATGTCCTCATGAAGTTCTGGTGGTAGGATTTGCTAGACATGTTTGTGTTGTAGCTCTTTACCTAACAGAACCAAATGTGATCTCCTTTTGAATATTCTGTTGGGGAATAATTAGTTTTAGAGGTTCAAATATATTTTCAATCATCTTTTTGTTTCATAGTATGGCTGTCAAATAACATGAGTCATGTCGCAGTTTTGTTGTGGAAGAAGCTGCATATTTTTATAGTTATATCCTGTCAATATTCACATCTGTTATGCAGTGAATGTCCCTGTAATATCCCATACAGCTTCATTGTGATCTACTGATTGTTTATCTCTCATCTACAAATGATTTTAATGTGGCTGTGTTGTTGTAAACCCATTCCTTGCGTGCGTGTGTGTGTGTATGTGTATGTATTTTTTGTGTAGATTCTCACCAAGTTCTACATAAATAGAGATAATGAATGTTTTGTTGATATCTTTTTATTTTATTTACCAACAATTTAACGATTTCAATACTGTTTACATATGAAAATTATTGTAATATCATATTGCCCAATTGCATGTACAGTAGTTGAGATATTGTAAATTATGTAAGAAGACTGTGAAAAGTTGTTTAAGTCATCTTTTGAAAGAGGCAATGGATGACAATTTTGGTGCGATTTTAGTGGCAAATGGATGATTCCTTCTGCCCATTGTACTGTATTTTTGTATGGTATTGATAAATCCAAGCTGATTTACAGAATTGGAAGTGTATGCAGGTATTGTTTACCGTATAACTCTTCTGGATGCAGAGTTTTTCAGTATCTGAGCTTAGGTAAAAAATGTTGACTATCTAGTTTTTCGTGCTGCAACATCTAGGAGAAGTGCGGATACAGTCTTCTGTGATGTGTATCAATAAAAAATTATCTGGGTAGATATTTATCTATTGCTTTAAATCCTTTCCCACATGTGAGGCGTTGCTCAAATTTTTATTATTGCAACTTACCCAACTTTTAGTCAACTTTTCAAACTTTTTAGAAACTTTTTCCACCTCGTTAATATTTATTTTTGAAGCCACTACTATGACTGTTCCTAAATTGCGAATTTGATCAATCCATGTCCGCAAGTGGTCGGAGAGTAAAAAAATTCTCCTCAACACTCTCGTGTTAATACCATGTTGATACTCTCTTTTCAACAAGAAGTAGCCGTGGAGCAGTGGTTAGACCTTCAGTTCTCCAGTGCAATTAGCCCGGGTTCGAGACCGGCTGTCCTTTTTCCCTAGCGCTAGTTGTCACACGAGGAAGGAGCAGAATAGGAAAGACGTCCGCTACGGCCTGTAAAGTTAGCGACGCGCGCAAGTGCATGCGTACATGCGTAAGTGAGTGAGCAGGAGTGAGCCGGCCGTACGTGAAGTTTTTCTCTGAAATCTTGGCTCCTGTGCATTTTTGATTGGAATGAAGTGAACCCAGTGTAGTTCAAGACTTAAACTTTCATTTAATACGAAAGACATGGCTGTTATTTTCAAGTTTAAAATGATTT
>CABIKL010002974.1:0-11648 GCA_902196195.1 Aptinothrips rufus | reverse complement strand
CGCCCGGGGCTCCTTGCTGGGCTGCCCGCCCGGGGCTCCTTGCTGGGCTGCCCGCCCGGGGCTCCTTGCTGGGCTGCCCGCCCGGGGCTCCTTGCTGGGCTGCTCACCCGGCGGCCGGCGGCCCGGCCCGCCCGGGGCCTCGTCCACAAGCGTCCGGGGCCGGTATGTCCACTCATTAGCTCTCTCAGGGCCACCCAGCCGCACACATCGGCTGGCAGCAGACACCCCCCCGGGCCTCTTTCTTTTGGAGCACCCACCTATACATTAGGGAATCAAGCTGCTGTTGCCGCCACCTTCGCGACGTCAATTTGCCGCAGTAAGCAGCAAAGCGTGGCGCGGGGCGGCGCGGGACGGCGCGGGGCGTGGCGGGGCGGCTCGACTCCGCGCGGCACAGAGAAGTTTGTCAGCCATTGTCATCGGCCCTTCCTTCCGCCCTTCGCTCCAATTACGGGGCGCCGCGGCGCGCCTTGTCAATCCGCAGCCCCCACCCTTCTCCTTCTAGTTTGTCAGGAGCGCTAAGAAGATGATTGCCACCGCCACGGGGCGCGGGTCGGGCGCGGGTCTCGGCGCGGCACGACACTGTTCGGCAGGGGTGAGTAAGCGTGGGCGGCTGGTTGTCGACACCAGCAGCAGCAGCAACAGCAGCAGCAGCAGTAGCAGCAGCAGCAGCGGCAGAAGCAGCGGCAGCAGTAGGAGCAGAAGCAGCAGCGGCAGCAGCAGCGGCAGCAGCAGCAGCGGCAGCGCCCCTGACTCGCACAGGACAGAGGAGTCCGCGGCCTCATTTGCTCTGCTTGTTTCTAGAACCCGCGCCGTCAAAGAACGGCAGCAACTTTTCCGCAGTAACTCGCTTAGCAGAGGGCGACGCCGCTTACTCCCTCCCCTCCCCTCATCCCCGCTGATCTGGATGCGCGGTCGTCCGCGTCGTCGGGGCGCCTCAGCGGCAGCGAGCCTTCAACGGGGCGCTCCCCCTCCCTCCCCTCCTGGCTGTGATCCCCCCCCCCCCCCCCCCTTTCTCCACCCCTCAGCCATGTGGGCGCTTAAGGTGTTTGCCAATTTGCGTGATTGGAACGACGACCCGAGGCGTCGCGGGGCGAGAAGGGGTGGCGTGGGAGATGGGGCGGGGCGGGGGTGTTCATCCCTCGCTGCTTTTCTCACGCGGTCACAGCAGCGAGGGTGACAAGACGAGCGGCTCGAGGCGCGAAAAGCGACAGAGTCCCCTTCCGAAGTTCGAACCAATATTCGTGACTTCTGCACGGAGTAAAAGCAAACAGCTATGAGGAGCCAGACTTCCCAAAGCGTCGTACTCCGAAAGAGTGGGCTAGTTACAATAATACATTGTCGCGCCGGTTTCCGATTTCGGATTTGGTCAAAAAGTTTGACTCGTGCCGGTGAAACTTTTGACGAGTGCAACCCTAGACCATGAACCACCCTATTATGCGACGACGGTAAAAAACATGAAATTCTTCATATTCTGACAGTTAGGTCTGTTTAGTATATCGCAGTTTTGATAAAGTGATCCACAGACACAGGTGAAAAAAATAAAAATCTAGAAAATACCTCACACATCAGAGCAATATACTTTCACTCCTAGAAAAGCGCCATGATTGGAGCCGTATTTGAAGTGCAATAAAATTCATTTCACGACCTGACAATTGCAAGGCAGAGAGATACATCCATTTCTACGTCGAGCTGCTCAGAGCAAAGGAAGCGTGCACAAACACACTCACACAACTAAATACACAACCACATACCCCCCTCCCCCCTCCTCCACACACACAGACACATAGAGAGAAGGATGTGGCCTCCCAATCACATACAGTCATCGTCTCCCCCCGGCCCCCCCACCTACCCCCTTTGTTAATTAGGCCCCTTGTGGCCCTTCATAATCTGACCTCGCTGGCGATCTGGACTTGAATACAGTTCCGTCAAGATGACCTCCGCTATGCCTGGCTTGCACTCACTGGCTCATAGCCCGCGGCCTACCCCCCCTCCCTCCCGGTCTCTTCCCCTCTGGGCCCCAGCGACCGCTTAATCATCGACTCAATAAGCCGCCAGCAACGAGACACATTGTTTTAATCCCCAGCTGCTTCGGTCGCAGCCCTGCCCTGCCCTGGCCGCCCCTCAGGACGCCCCGACCCCGATACTCTCTCCTCGCCCTCGTCCCTTTCAAAGGAGGCGTCAGAGTGACGTCACTCGCGAAAGCGACACGTAACAACCTATCAAAGGTGGAGACAATCGAAAGTTTCGGGAGCACATCGCGCGGTTCCGGATCAGTGCTGCCAGAAAAGTAGGCAAAATGGAAGACAATTGTACAGGTGTGGAGCGGGCTGCATAGCCTGCCAGCTAGGTAAATTCCTATCGAAAAGGTTGACAAGTCACCTACCAGGCAGGCCGTCGGGTCAGTCACTCGACTAAAATATACACATGAGATTACATGATTACATTGATTAATCGGATTATATACAATCAAATCAAGTAAGCACTGCGCTGAAATTTCGTTGCTCTTAGTCTATTTATGAAAATTGCAGGACTGAATAGCTCCGGTGATCTTCAATTTCTTTAAAATATTTCTATTTCTAAGAATTAAAATATCGAAATTTTGTGTACTACAAGATTACATGGATGACTGACCCCTCGAGGTAGAACGGGATGCAGGCCGCCCCACACCCGTGTTTAATCTACATTCTGCCTACTACTGGCCACACAGCGCTGAATCGAGACACGTCTTCTACTGGTCTCGGATTCAAATATCGTCTCTGACTGGATGCATTACCTTACTCAACATTTTACTGACAGCCAGTGGCTATCTCCATAAATCAGTATTCGCACCAAGTGGCTGGGGCGGGGCGCGGTCGGGTTGTTTCTGAGCCCGCAGCAATCAATCCACCGCTCGTTGAGATCGCGAGGGGTAACTCACAGAGCAGCAGTGTGCACGGTGCAGTACGTGCTCACGGGGCGGGGCGGGGCGGGGCGGGGCCCGTATGACCCGGCGCCGTGCTCCCTGCACTCCAGCCGTCATGTAAACGCCGCGGGATTACCAGCCTGATCTGCATACTAAGACCCTGTCCCTCTCCTCCACCCCTCCCGCACCCCCCACCCCCCTTCGCCAACCCCTCCTTCCTTGTCAGTGACCGGGGACTCTCCTGCGGGGGTGGTGGAGCAGTGTGGAGCAATGCCAGTCGCAGCAGCCAGCAGCCGGGAAAGAGCAGCTGTACACCGCGCTTTACACTTATCAGATAAAACGCCTCATCGACACTAAAGCCAGAGCGCGGCGGGGTGGGGTTAGGCAGGCTGTGCCGGGGCGTGGCGGGGCGTGGCGGGGCGGGGCGGGGCGGGGCGGGGTGTGCCGGGGCGGGCGTCAGGTGGCGGCGCGGTAATCCCGGCTGAGAGGGATAGAGCAGCCCCACACCTGCCGCGGCCATCCGACCAACAGCATTGCCTTCCATTGAGTCCGCACTTCATCCTCCTCGACTCGTGATGCGTGACGTAATACCACTCGGTCCTAGGAAGCTGCCTCATGTGTGGAAAAGAGGAGAGGGGAGCAGGGGGACTGGGGGCCCTATCGTGTCCGCCGCTCAGTCCAACGCCCCCCTTACGCCCTACACCCCTGGTCGACGTTGATTAATTTAGCCCATAGCGTATCACACCTTCATTTGGTTTTGAGCAAACCGATAGGTCGCGTCTGAAGGACCCGCTAGATATCGTTTCAAACCCTAACTTCCACCCAGACGATAGGCCGCACAGCAATCAAGATCCTAATTGTCGACTGCTAGGCACCAACTGTCAGCAGGGCATACAGCGCGACGATCCACGAGCCCTCGACGTGACAGTAGGGTGGTTGTCACAAAAGTGTCGATTTCGTGTCCCTGGTAGTATCGAACGAGGATATGATAATTTGTATGCTATCTTCCCATTCGGAAGTGATTATTTATCGAGAAATACTAGAAAATCACATTACTACCTCACTAGCACTCTCCTAATTTCAGTTAGAGCAAGAGGCAATGCGACAAAATGGCCGCTACAGCCTGTCCCGTCCTCCGTGTCCTGGCGTATAATCAGATTTTGTAAGAATATTTATCTCCAAAACTCTACTTGCGGCTAAGAATTACTTCGATTACGTTGTAATAGTGATAATTTACACACCGGAAGCCGCTTTGAACGGTTTGTAAATGAATTATTTCTTTTATAACATGTGTCCCGTGGTTTATAGGTAAAGAGCAAGTTTTAACTGAATACGTGCGAAGTCTGGTTTCTCGGCACTGCCTATTCAAATAAACCGCCTGAGAACAACTTTCGAAGGTTAGTTACAACGAGGAAACGGAGAGAGCGCATCAGTCGCATTCGCTTGTTATTGAATCAGCTGTTTCAACATGGTAGTCCTTACCGTGTAACAATTCTCCGAGGGTATATTTTGTCAGTATAAATAAATCCCAAGGACTATTTGAGCTTAATTTGTTGTGAAGACTCGACTATTAACAGTTATCTGTCAGTTTTTTATGAAGCTGTCGTATGTGTTCTCGGTTTTTCTCAATTCAAGTCTGTTTTATGAGCTAGATGTCTCTCCCGAACGCCTCTTTCCGCCAAGAAACATTTCAACTTGAGTTTTAACCTACGTCAAGTGTTCCTGCGGCCCCTATAACATTTATTCATGTTAGATTGGCTGTTCTTTTCTATTTTCGAGTAATTTTTCTTTAGATTATCGCTTGAAGTTATTTATTTGTGAGATCAACATAGCCGTTCTATCCAATATTGTATTGTGCTGCACTGTGTGTTGTAGTTTTTCAATAAACGTCGACACGTACAGTGAAGGTAAATGATTAGGTTCCATTCTTCATAAAATTTTTCCTTTTCTTAAATCATGAACTGAACATGATTTACTTAGATGGCCACGAATTGGGGTTATGTTGCACTTCAATGCACTTTCCCTTTCTTTGTACAGTTCAGGATTCTGTCAGCAAAAGTTTGGTTGTAGTACATTAAAAGGACGCGGGAGCACTGATTTTCTTCATGTTTTGTTTTGTTTTCCCCTCATTTTAGGTTGTGTTTGCTTGTGATGATGCATAGATAACATACTTGAAAAATGTCTCAAAGTTCTCACAACGTACATTTGTTGTTGTAAAGCTTTGAACTCTTCCAAATAAATGAAAATTGATTGATTTGTTATGTTTTATTTGTTTGTGCCTTTTTTTTTGCATTCAAGTGAAAAAATGACCTCTGACAAGAAAATGAAGAGATCCCGTGAGAGGTCAAAAGAGTGGCGACAGAGGAATCAACAGAGAATACAGGCTTATGACAGGGAAAGGTACCTGGAAAAGAAAAGAAATGGACAAGTAAAGAGTGCTATGAACCTACAGGGGAAAGAACTTTTAGAACAAAGACAACAGTGGAGACATAAAAAACAACAATATAGATTAAAGAAAGTAAGTTTAATTGATCCATCAAAGACCCAAATTACATCATATTAATATTATCAAGTTCTACAGGACAAAATTGATGAAAAAATCTCTTGTTGAGCGTGATTCTCTTATTCTACTGGTGCAATAATCACAAGAAAAGTTAACTTAGATCATTCCCATTTCTATAGCGTCATAATAAAATAACATCCAATGTATGTGTTTGTTTTAACTTTGCACCGTTCAGCGAAGTCTTCACTATAGCTAATTTGTAGAGTTCCACAACAAAGGTGAATGACGATTTAATATTTTTGAGATCTCACCCCCTAATATTCCACTGCAAAGCTTAAGGAAGATATCTGAGTGATTTTACTACCTGATCTGTTATGATCAGAAGCTCCCCTTCTTATACCGCTCGGCAATTTGAGATTTCCAAAATTGTGGAAAGAGTTATGAAGAACCTCATGTTCGAGACATAAAACACAACAGCTAATCTTTTTTGTGGAACAAATCTTTTTCAAATCCTTAGTCAACAAATCAGTTTGCCTTGTTTTCATTAACCTTGCATATGCAAATTCACAGGCTTCGCATCAGAAGACTGAAACTCTAAATGTTCAGAACACTGATACACATGCAACGGAGACATCTACACCAGAGACTGACATTATGAACGTTCAAAATGTTGATACCACACATAGAATGCCAACATCTGCAGAAAAGACTGAAACTATCAATGTTCATGATATTGATACCACACACGGATTGCTCACCTCTTCAGCTAAAGAGATGGTAAGGAATTTTCGTATCAGATTCAGGGTTTTCCAAAATCCCTAAAAATAGAAAGAGCAGAATGCAACCATCAGAACTTGGATATGAAGGAGAACCTATAGTACTGCCTTTTTTTCCCTTTTTTTTTTCCTATCGCCCCTCCCCCCCCATTTTTTTAAATTAAAATAAGAGCTTAAGATACATATCTGTGCTAATCAGTGCCATACAGTTCAATTAATCAACTAGCTTTATTTATTTTTGTATTTATCTAACTTGACATGCTTGCATGCTCGCAGCATCAATCCCTTTTAAACGGGGCTGATAATATTCTTCCATTTCCTGATGGCTCGGAGAATGGTGATGTTCAGGAAAGTACTCCATCCTCCTCGAACATTAGATATCAAACCAAGAGGATACATTCTGCAAATGAATCAGAGAACAAAGAGGTGACTTCAGTAGCACTTTGAAATAGCTTTAACAAATGTGGCAAACTAGTTCACACAAAATTTATGATAATCTTTTTAAAATTTGTTTTTTGTTTGCATCAAAAATGTTTTTATTCTTTTCTAGAAAATAAGAGCTTAAGAGAAACATCTGTGCTAATCAGAGATTTACAGATCAATTAATACACTAGATTTATTTTAATTTGTATCTTTCTAACATACCTTTAACTGCGCTCTCAGGATCAATCCCTCTCGGACCAGGCTGGAGATATTCCTCCATTTACCGATGACTGGGGAAGTGGTGACTTTCAAGACAATACTCCCTCCTCCTCCCACATTAAACATCAAAGAAAGAGGACACCGTCTGCAAATGAATCAGAATACAAAGAGGTGACATGCAGTGGCATTTTAAGATAGTATTTAGAGATTGGCAAACTATTTTATTCAAAAGTTAAGATAATCTTTTTAAAATTCGCTTTTTGTTTGTAGCAGAAATGTTTTTACTCATTTCTAAAAAAAAAAAAAAAGAAAAAAGATAGCTTAAAAGAAACATCTGTGCTAATCAGTGATTTACAGTTCAATCAATCTACTATAGATTTTCTACTAGACTTTCTAATATCATACCTGTAAATGCTTTCAGGATCAATCTCTCTCGGACTGGGCTGATGATATTGCCCCATTTACTGACGAGTGGGAAAGTGGTGACATTCAGGGCAGTACTCCTTCTTCCTCCAAGATTAAACACCGAACACAGAGAAAACATTCTGTAAATAAATCAGAGAACAAAGAGGTAACTTCAGTAGCACCTTGAAGTAGCCTTTGGAGATTGGCAAAATAATTCACACAAAATTATGACTATCTTTTTAAAATTAGTCTTTTGTTTGTAGCAAACATGTTTTAACTTCCGTTCCAGAACCAGCCACCTTTGAGAAGCAAGAGAAAGAGAAAGACAAGAGAAGATGTTCAACTCTTTCTACAAACAGCAGGCAAGAGACAGAAAAAGAAATGTGAAGAAAAAATACAGCAAGCTAACTCCACTCCTATTATTGAAGTACCAAAACAAAATCCTGCAGTTAGAATGTCCAAAACTCCAGCTAAATCAAGACAGAAAATCCAGGGATTAAAAGTAAAAAAAAGAAATGAAAGCAAGGTTTACAGAGAAAATGCAAGACTCAGAGAGAGAATAAAGAAATTAGAAACAATGGTCAACACATACAGGAAGAAATACAATCGCTTGAAAGCAAAATATGCAGATCCTTCCTCACCCAGCAGCAAAGTGAAGCGAATAATCAACAACCGACCAATTCCTCAAGACATAGAGAAGAAGCTAATAGAACATGTGATATTAGAAGAACAATTAGAAACTGCTTCAAAATCTCTCACTCGTCACAGGGACAAGATTCTTGGCAAAATTATGAAAAGTGCTGGAAACATAGTAAGGAAATACAAAAAAATTCGCTACATGTCAAAGTTTGCCCCAGTGAGGTTCATGAGAAGATGCTCAGAAACAGAACTGTCTGCCTCAAATCTTGAGTACGAGAAGAAAACTCACAAAACTCTAGTTTGTACTGAAGCACAAAAGAAAGATGTTAAAGAATTTTTGGAAAGGGATAGCAGCAGCAGGATGACGTCAGGAAAGGGAGAAACAATTACAAGGAGCAAAATTAAAATGCAGAGACGTTACCTTTTAAAAGACATGCTGGATTTGCATAGTGAATTTCAAAAGACTGTTGACTACAGCATGTCGTACAGCAAATTTTGCAAGCTGCGCCCTTTCTGGGTTCTGTTCCCCAAGGCTGACCGAAGAGACACCTGTGCTTGCCACCGCCATGAAAACATGGCACTTATCTTGGGCAAGTTACATATTGAGAAGGTTATTCCATCTAGATCTTCCAAGGTCCTCTTGAAAGAGTTGACGTGCAGCCTTGAACGAGAGGACTGTATGATGAGAAAATGTGAAGAGTGCAGCAATAGAACTCCTTGTCTTCTCCAGCACGAACATGAAAAACAAATTAGGTACCATCAATTTCAGACTGTGAGAGAAGACATTATTGAAGAGAGAAAAAAAAACAACGGAGACATAGAAATTGTTAAGAAAAAAGCTACACACTGGGAGAAAAAGGAAAGCAAATGCACTTTAGCTGAACTGACAACTGTTTTGTTATCACAACTGCCAGAATATATGAGGCATGTTTTCTTTAACAACCATCAAACTGAAACATTAAGAGGAAAACGGGAAAACCTGAGTATCTCTGAGGGTTACCTGTGGTTTGACTTTGCTGAGAACTTCTGCGGTAAATATCCTGTAGAAACTCAGGGCTGCCACTTTGGTGGTTCACGGCAGCAATTCACTCTGCACACAGGTGTTGGTTACTTGACTGCAGAAAAACAAGCGTATTGTACCATATCCGATAATCGTAACCACAAGCCAGCTCAAATAATGGCCCACATGGTGCCAGTAGTGAATGCAGTTTTAGATAAGTTGCCTGAAGGTGACGTCAATATGCATTTTCAGAGCGACAGTCCTGTAAACCAATACAGAGGAAGAGAGATGTTTGCGTATCTTGCTGAGATCCTGCCACTCCTGTTCCCTTCCGTAAAAACATTCACGTGGAACTACACAGAGGCAGGACACGGCAAAGGACCAGTCGACGGTGTTGGGGCAGATGAGAAGAGGTGGGCGGATAAGAAAGTGGCTCAAGGTGATGACATGAATACCTGGGATCAATTCAAGAACTGTCTGATGAACAAGGGGAATGGGAGCCATAAAACTAAAGTGTTTGCCGTTGAAGGCCAGGATTTTACGATAATTGAAGAAATGACTACTCACCCAAAAACATTCTCAGGCACACGACAAGTCCATCAGTTAACATGGAAGAGAGACAATCCCAAGGTGCTCGTCTTCAACTATCTGAGCTGCTTTGACTGCCCTCCTGGGTCAAAATGTTCTCACTTCTATTTGGGCAGCATGGACTACAGCCAACCTGTAGCTGCTGAGGAGGAGCAAGCGGTCGACGACATACCTGCAGAACAAACAGAAACCTTGAGTACATCAGAACAAGAGCCAGTCAATCAACTACATCAAGACCCAGCCAGAGCTTCAGAAAACAACGTCATAAAGAAAAATTCGTGGGTAGCTGTTGTTTTGAGTGGTAACCTCTATCCAGGTTAGTAATGCATCCGCACTGATAACAAAGCTTATTCCTAAAAATAAGAAACTTACAGTATTCAACGGGCGCATTTTCTTATGGAAATTGTAGACAAAGGTGGTCTTGTTGCTTCAATTTATTCCAGTTGTCACGTTTCACATCTATAACGACAATGTGACGACGTTACGAGTAGAGGATAAACAAAATCTGTGGGCTGGGAGAGGGGAGGGGAAGTAGGAAGAGTGGGGAGAGGTGGAAGTGGAAACAGGAGAGATGATGGAGATGGGAAGGGGGCGCGCGGCGCGCGGCTTGCGTCGAGCGAGCGAGTCGAGCTGCGACAAGAGCCACTCGCACGTGGAGTATTGCCTGCGGGTGAGTCTCACCTGGCGTCGCTGCTCGCCTCTTGCCATTCCGATACCTGCGAGCTCAGCTCGGCTCGGCTCGGCTCGCGCCGCTTTGCACGATAGCTCTAGAAGCTCGCAGCTCGCTCGATACAAGCAGGCTCTAGGCTCTAGAAGCCAGTACGGAATGGCGAAGTGCATAGGGAAGACCGACGGTGGTCAACTCGAAAAGGAGTGCTCCCGTTATACTTTTGTCTGCTTCTTTTACACAACCTTCATTCCTCTCTCTCTGGTGTTGCAGGTGTAGTTCAAAGTATCAGGAGGGGTGTTGCGCGGGTCAGCATTATGATGCGTGTAGAGGACCTCTTCACATGGCCAGAACGGCAAGATTTCAGAAAAATAAATCAGGAATCCTTGAAAACATTACCCGAAGAACCCCGTGAAGTACTGCCATCACTATACGAAGTGACATTTTAGGTGAGCAGCTGCTTTACATGGCAGAAATAAAATGAGTAATTCTTTAATGGTCAAGTCTGTTAAAATAATTTCTTTTTCGTTTCCAGATAATGTAATTGGCTTTGCAGTATCCAGTCGTCGACACCTTTATTTTCATACTGCACTTCCCAGATTCATTTTTCTATCGCAAGAGGTTTCAAGATCTCCACATTATATTTTTGGTATTCTCTTGTTCTATGAAACAATATTGAATAATTGTTTTTTTGAAATATGTTTCAAAATCTCCTTGGTTATTATGTTTTTGTTATTCGCTTATGCTGCGAAAGAGTAATGAATAACTGTTTTTTCAAATCTATTTTATTTGTGTTGTTCGCTTCTCCTGTGAAAGAATATTCATAATAACTTGTTTTTCAAATCTGTTTTCAATCCTACCTACACATTATATTTTTGTTATTCGCTTGTTCGGCGAAATAATACTGAATTTATTGAGGCTATTTTGTTAAATTGCTATACCAAAGAACAAATCAATTTGAAAATATCATACTTGAAAGTGAACACAGCAGGGTTTCAATAAATGCTTCTTGATTATAACTGGAATGATTCATTAAAAGCCAACGCTTTCTACACGCCTAATCGTCTCCGTAAACATTTTCGAACCCCAGCCTACCCCACTCTCCTTCCCGAACGCCCTTCTCGCCCCCCAGTGTCCTTTCCGAACGCCATTATCACCCATTAGTGTCCTTTCCGAACGCCCTTCCCGCCCCAAGTGTCCTTTCCGAACGCCATTCCGACCCACTCGTGTCCTTCCCGAACGCCCTTCCCGACCCCCAGTGTCCTTTCCGAACGCCATTCCGACCCACTCGTGTCCTTACCGAACGCTCTTCCCACCACCGCTGTGCACCCCGAACGCAGCCCCTCTCTCCCAATGTCCTTTCCGAACGCCCTTCCCGCCCCTAGTGTCCTTTCCGAACGCCCTTCCCGCCCCTAGTGTCCTTTCCGAACGCCATTCCGACCCACTCGTGTCCTTACCGAACGCCCTTCCTACCACCGCTGTCCTTCCCGAACGCACCCCCTCTCTCCCAATGTCCTTTCCGAACG
>CABIKL010002973.1:0-11650 GCA_902196195.1 Aptinothrips rufus | reverse complement strand
ACTGCTCGTGTACAAGGTTTCAATTAGATTGGTCAACAAATAACGTCAAAATCATGCTGGATGTTCACCTCGGAAGACCCTCTATTCCGGCGCGCGAGCAGCCCGGGCGGGAGCACTTGAGTCCCCTCTTAACGCCACGTGCTGGAACCTAGCTGGAGCCCAGCTGGAGTCTTGGACTCTACTGGAGCCTTCCTGATAAGCTGTGCTGGAGTCAGCCCAATCATCAAACGCTACACCAGCCAACGAAACTGAGGTCGTCTTGCAGAAGACCCGCAACACAAACATAAGAAAGAAGATGACACCAAGTACGATCGTCTCTTTCTTGAACTCTTGACCCAGCTCAATCCGTAAGTGTGGCATGCCTGCATGCCTCCCCTGACATATCTTGACTCCATCCTTCGCCCTGCCTCCAGCTCGCACCCAACCAGCCAAGGTCGGGTGTCATGCGCGGAGTCACATCTAGCGATAGTGTCAGGCTGCTGGGAACTGGAGCGGCAGGGTGTTGGGGGGGGGGGGGGGGGGGGGGGTACCTCGGTTCCTGCCGCTCGGTATTCGCACACTTTGCATGCTCGCCGCGCCTCGCTGTAGTTCCGGTCCGGCGTCACGTTCGTGTTCCGACACGACACGCTCAGCTTCGTAATCAAGTTCACGCCTGTCGGACCCATGGTCAGTCCTGACCTTCTTATCATTTCCATCGTAACGAAGCGCCTTACACTGCAATACTGACACGCACGAACGAGGTGTCGTCGCCTGTCTCAGTTTGCAAGGAGCACAAGCGAGGGGTTGATCGTGTGCCTACGATCACACGATCTTTTGATCACGCGTGCGTTTAAGTCTCCAGAGGTAAAAAAGAAGCTATTTCCTTCAATGAGACTTCAGAAACACGTCATTTCAATAAACACTGATAAATAATGGTCAGATCTCAAGAGAACTGGTAGCAGTAAAACTTCTGAGCATTAATCGGTCTAGTCTACAACTTAGTAAGTATTTTTTTCTTGACTTTGAAATTTCGCACATACGCACATACGCACATACGGCATCAGAATCGTGCTAAATAGATACAATGGAGAATGAAAAACTCAATGTAGTTGACACTGTTCATTAACTTTCAGAACATTTTTTTTTTCACTTACTTTCCAGGTTCTGACGAAAGCTTCGTTAAATCGAGCGGAGAATTAATACTAAATTTTCGTTAAATCGAGCTATCATCACGATAACCACCATCGAGAAATTATAAGAAAAATGTCAAAATCACCTCTGATTAGGGCCAAAGCTGCATGATGCAGCTAAGCAAAAAAAACTATTTTTAATCTACGTCGACGATTCCGTACTTTGGAAATGGGGAAGTATGTTAGTACCTCCCTAAGTTGACAAGGTTGTTGTTTACCTTGGACGTCCTCTCATATTTGAGGTTATGTCAGACTCAAAATTGCACCCGCTGGATAGAAGAAAAAAATACAACAGAGACGAAAACTTTTTCGCAAAACAATTTCCATTCAGAAAGAAGTTTAAAGCCTAAACGTTGGAGTGGATAATTTGATATTTGGGTGACGAGCTGACGATCTTTCTCCAGTGATGTGACCTGGACAAAGGTTCTCCAGCAGGGCAAAAGATCTCCAGGAGCAGAAAACTTTCATTATAAAGCGACCAGTGAAAAATAACATACCTTGCTGAGCGACAGGCGTTGACAGCAGGGGTCCGACTAGGTGTAGCAGGCTCACAAGAGCCCACACAGGATCCCACACAGACACCATGGTGGCGAGGCGAATTCACAAACTCACACCATGTTCACACTCGTTGCTTTCCTACACCTCCCAGCCCTGCACTGAGCACAAAGTGCTCGCAAGCACTCGCACGCAGACTTGCGCACCCTAGAGCACATCAGGACAACACGACTCCTCTGTCAAAACAAAGCGAAAACAGATGGAACCATAACAACCACTGCTCGGAGCACAAAATCAGTCCATCCTTTCACTTTCTGCTCGTTTCGCACACTGACGACAAAAACGCAGCGCAACAACCACAAATGTCAAGAATCAGGTTTGCAACCCTCGTGCTTGAAACGGTGAGTGAGTCACACCAAGTTGCCAGAAGGGATGAGTAAATAGGATTGCTGCTGTGATTTAACATGCTAAAACCGTATTTTGTATACAATGAGGTCCATTCGCGACTCAATGTACTGAAAATATTATTGTCTTGGAAGAATTCGAGAATATGCTGAGATTGTCAGTTGCACAAACTGAAGCACAGCCTTGTTGTGTTCGCTCTTAGAGCCAACCAAACGGCGCGTTCTTCAAATGCCACAATATTTAGCTCGCGTTAAAGCACACCAAAGGCGCATCTCATTGTGCCATGTAGCATATATGTTAACTTTAAAATCAATAAAATAGAAGAGAATATCAAAACTGTTATATATCCTGCAGCGAGATATATCTACTTGCATCGCACTTTATTTAATTCGTCGATTTCGATTGGCCCGCGGTGGTATATTACACTTAACCAACATACTAAAACGGAGTTTTCTAGTTTTATTGGAATTTTATTCTTGTTGAGGGTAACAGTGATTTATAAAATCGATGACATATTAATTCACAAATTTTCAAATATTTGACTGCATATTTAACAAGGCTAAACGGAATATAATGTTGAAGCGTTATTTTCATGGGTTTGCACACTAGCTTTGCTATTTGATAACAAGGCAGTGCTTGTCTGCTACTGGCAAATGTCATTTGTCGCCCTGAATTGAGTGGATGTCCTCTTGGTTATCTTTTGTAAACGGAGGCGACAATTACAAGATGTGGGACTCTCTGCTTACCGCGGGTACGTGTTTCACCTCTATCTGTAAGCCTTTTCCGATCGAACCTAAATCTACCGGCAGTGAACGCTAGCTAAAAAGGTTTCTACCGTAACTGTGTTAGCGTCCGCTGCCGGAGCCCCTCCTACTTACGGCTCTATTCCTTTGAGTCCACTATTTGTAAATAAATTAAACCTGATATCAACGCGATTCTCATGACATAAGTTTATAAATTAGTTCATTTTGGAGTACTTTTAACTCGTGAATGGGTGGCGCTGTGAGTATTTGGGTATTTAATTGTTTTGGGTAACCAAATACTGCTTTGCCTGCATATATCCTTGCAAATGCTTTAGGATTAACAATTTTGACATTAGCATAATTTTAAATTATTCAGTATTTCGTACAATTTGCCTTCTCATCCATTCTGATGATGTTCTCCTTTCTGAAATAAATCAGATTTGTTAGGTTAGGATGTATGTATTTACCGTATTACTTTTTCTTCTTCAGGTATCTTGAATTGACTAATCTTGTAGCTAGCCAGTGCACACAAAAGTTTTATCGCCTCTTTTACTATTTTAGGGGCAGTTGTTAATAGGGAAGGACTTGGCAGTGAATCTGAAACCATGGCCGAACTTGCAGCATTATTGAAGACAGATATTCCCGAAGGAAGAAACAATCTTGCTGACAGTCATACAAATTTGGAACGAGTTGCGGAGTATTGTGAAAATAACTACTTCCAGGTACTTGCCATAATTTTCTTGCATCCTTTTTTCCTTCTTCTGTTACAAGCTTTTTTGTTTTATGAAAGTTTTCTGTTGCTCTCAACAGGCTGACGAAAAACGAATGGCTCTTGAGGAGACCAAGAACTACACCACACAGTCTTTGGCATCTGTGGCCTATCAAATAAACACATTGGCGTACAACTTCCTCCAGCTCTTAGACTTACAGACTGCTCAGATGGGAGAAATGGAAAGTCAAATGAATCATATAGCCCAGGTAATTGTCTTTTGCTGCGGCTGATTAAACATTAATTTTTGAAGTCTTTTGAACTTATTTTTTGCTTGTCTGTTTTATTTCAGACTGTTATGATTCACAAAGAAAAAGTCGCTAGACGGGAAATTGGTGTACTAACAGCAAACAAGAGTACTAATCGCACATACAAAATCATTGCTCCTGCAAACCCTGAAAAACCGATCAAATATGTTCGCCGTGCTATTGATTATAATGGTGAGAAGGATGGTCTCAAACCCATCAAAAGACTCCCAAAAGTCTTCAATTCTCTTCTTATTCAGTTTTGACTTTTCATCTGTATGTTATGATGACCTCCATTTATCTATTTTCAGCTCTGGATGATATTGGTCATGGAGTTCGCACTCTGACCGGTGGCGGTCTCCGAGGAAAACAACGGGGGTCAAGTGCGAGCAGTCTGCAATCCATAGGAGCTGTACCTATCACTGTCGGCCCTAATGTCGGCCCGGCCCCTACCACTAAGCCTCCAACACCACCACAGGCAGTCCGCGGAATGGGTACTCTTAGCAAAAGTTCGAGAGAATATAGAACTCCTCCAGCTGTTGCACCTCCTCAGGTTAATAGAATTTTAATGTATTTTTCAGTACGGTTTCTGATATATATCTATTACTAAGATGAAAAAGGGAAATCTTAGTATATTTTAATTTATTGGAATATTATTACATTGGTATTAATCAGATCTGTTCTTTTACCTTATTGCTTTTCCAGGTTCCGAGTCACTATGCGCCAAACTATCCCCTTGGCCACCCACGCCGTGACCGTGGTCCGGGCTACTCCTCTCTTCCCATGCATTCACACACCCTCCCTCACCAGCACCACGGCGGCCACCACTCTGTCCATGCAGCAGGCCACACTGGCACTCTGAGTCACCACCCTCAGCAGAGGTACTTTCATTTCAATTTTACTTCGTACTATGTATTTTATTTTTTAACGCCTTGAAAGAGTGTTCCTAATTTCAAAGGGCACATTTTAATTTTATTTTCATGTCATTTAGGTCAGAACAGACACAGCAGCAAATTCAGCTTCAAATGCAACAACACTTACAACAACAACAGCAACAGCAACTTCTGCAGCAGCAACAACTACAGCAGCAGCAGCAACAACAACAACAGCAGCTTCAACAGCAGCAGCAACACCCACCTCCGCCTCTGATGTCGCATCAGGAACCTCCTCATCCACCGCAGACCCTTCCACAAGTGGGCCTTGTGCACCCCATTCCTCAGACTCCACCTCCAAATACTCCTCCAGCCACCTATTCTTCCGATCATCATATGAGCATGCCACGTAAGTGTTCATCTTTTTATTTTTGTTTAAATAATTTAAGAAAATGGATTATATATTTATATATATACATATTTGTATATATGTGATATAAACATGCTTTTGGAGTAACTTGAGCAGGGTTTCAGTGTCTTAAAGCCGTCAATTGCATGTTTTATAAGTGCTTAATTGATTTTGCAGCATGTCATCATGGTACAGCAATTTGCACTGTCTATATTGTATCAAACATGCTATGTTTCATTTTGAACCAAAAGTTAAGCAGAAAACACTAATACTGTTATATTAGCATGTACGTTTGCAGTTTCTAAATCAACTGAGTTCCTGCAGCGTTCTTTTACAAATTTTAATTTTTCTCTCTGCTATCTTCTTTTTTGGTCTTTTTTTTTGTGAGGCTATTCTCTGCAACTGTTTGAACTTATACTACTTTTAAATTATGTAGTATTTGGGTCTATGTCTTTTACAATGCCATAAGGAGCTCATCAGTATTCCTGTTGAAGTTTTACTCCTATTTTATTCATTCCTATTCACCTTGAGGAAGTTTTTTAAATTAATGGGGGTTTGGATCAAGATGTTTTCAATGTACAAGCTTTTCTGTCACCTCAGTATTCCAAATATTCATCAAAATCTTTTCTGTTTCTTACTTTTGAAAATTCAGGACAACCACTGAAAAGTGCTCTGAAAAATCCTGGGGGAGGTAAGATAAATATTTTCCTGCCCATTTCCTCTTCGTCTAGCGTGTATTACAGTCCCCTGATCCTCTGCCCCTCATAGGGGAGAGGATGAGTGGGCGTGATCTCTCTCATTGTTTACTCATGCTTTTCCTGTACTTGTTGTTTCCTCCTGCTGTCATCAGGACAACCTCTAAAAAGTGCATTGAAAAATTCAGGAGGTAAGAAATTTGTAAATGAGTTCCCCTCTGTATGAGGCTGCATGGTCCCTTATTTCTTGGGAAGTGCTTTTTAGTAATGGAGGCTGGTAGTTTTGTTTGCATCTCTAACTAAACAATTTGACTTGTGACCTGGTGTGATCCTTGTTAGTTCAGATATGTGGTCAATTAATTTTCCTTTCCTTCATTTTTTTACTTATTTTTAGGTACAGTAGGTTGTGTAACAAGCAACATTTAAAGATGAATGAGAGCATTAGAAACAATCCACATGAACTCTTAAATAATACAAACTGAATATGAGTGTTTTCTATGAATGATTGTTCGCCTGTTACTGTTAAAAAAATATACTCTTGACATGTATTTTTCCTAGCTAGCCCTTACTCTTCTTCTGTATCCCTCTATCGTTCAATGTTCAAATTGTGATAGTTTTAAATTATATTAACATCCCTGTCCATTTTTCAATTACTTGCTTTGCTTTGAGATGCACATATGCATCTAGCTTTCCTCAATTTTGCAGAGCTTTTAATGTCGAAGCGTCTAATTTCTGTTTGTTTCAGTTGTGTTCCTAGTATCTAGTCTGTTGCATTTTAGTTTGATTATTTTAGTATGTAGGAATTAAGAAATCATATTAAATATTTAACCTGATCTTTCTTCAAAATTGAAAGTTACAAAGAGAATTTTAGAATCGCATTACAAGATTCTATACTTTGGACGGACATCTATAAAGTAATTGTACTCACCAATTTTATCAACGCTAGAGTGTTTGTTGTGGTTTGTTGGCAGATCCTTTATGTTAATTGCTTCATGTACCATGCAATGCCTTTCTTTAATTTCAGCACCTCCCTCTCCACTGGTGTTGAACAACTCATTGAGCTCTGCAATGGCCGCTGTACCAAGTGGAATGTTGGGTCATCACACTCTTCCCCACCAGCACCATGGACACCATAGCTCTCACCATAGTGGGCACTCTCAACACTATCGGTTGGGCAGCCAGACACCCCCTCCACCCCCGCAGCCTGAGGAGATGGAGCATGCTCGGTTTGGACAGCCAAGAGGCATGATTGTGCCCGAGCAGATGGACCTGCCTGGTTGGGTTCCAAAGAACTATATTGAAAAAGGTGTGTGTAGGCTTTATTTTTTTTTATTTTTTTTCTGTCCTTTCCTTTTTTTTTTAAGAAATTGGAAAGACTTCTGTTTCTTTTCTTTATCTGGACAAACTGTTTATTTGACACTTTTCTGTTTCAGTTGTCGCCATTTATGACTACTATGCTGATAAGGATGATGAATTAAGCTTCCAAGAGAGTGCAGTCATTTATGTGCTTAAGAAAAATGATGATGGTTGGTGGGAAGGAGTTATGGATGGTATAACTGGGCTCTTCCCTGGGAATTATGTAGAACCTTGTGTCTGAAGCTCTTTCAGTACCATTGTGTAGAATATAGTCAAATTCCAAAAAGCCGTTTGGTATTATTTATAACAATATATGTATTTATTAGTGTGTCTCACACTATGCATTTAGTACCTTGGGGATTTAGTGTGCCATGAGTTAAATGATTAATTCTGATTTGGTATGCATTTTCTTTCTACTATATTTTATACGAATCATACAATTTTATCCTGTAAGTTAGAGCCGGACATAAGCTGCAATCACTGTACATTCTCTTTTCATAGATCTTAGATTAAATTAATTGATCATTGTTTTTTCATTGTTTATGCATCTTTGCCTTATGTATATATAAACATGTTCTTGGTAATCATACTTGCATTTTTCTAATTTTTGTTGTGATGATTCACATGTTTTCCTATGTACTCATCAAGTATGTATTATTTGTTAATCAATTCACTTTATATCAAGTGTGCCTTGAGTACCGAGCTATGTTCACTGCCATGTTGCAGGTGCTCAGTAAATGTTGAATATGAATTGACCCTGAAAGTTTTGATGTGCCGTCTTTTATTCATCTCTCAAAGAAGAGTTCTTAGTTCTAATATTAACTTCACACAGTCATGTGAGATAAAATTACCTTCGCAGGTGGTAGTTGCTCAGAATGCCGTTGTAAATGAATTTTAGAAGACAACACCGCATGTTTGAATATGAACTAGAATTGAGGTGCATCTAGTTAAGATTTCAGTGAAACAGAGTGTTTTTTCTTCAGGCCTTTGAAATAAACATAATGTGGGTGTATTGTATCCTGATAAGGGAGGTAGTAATGGCTCATGTCTGGGAACAGGTTTGCTTGCCTCTCCTGTCCTCTCCCGTCCATTCTATGCTTACATGAATACTGTGAGGAACTTAGTTAATACTTTATTTTCATTTTATGCATTTTTTGTACATTTAATTTTTGAGAAAAATTAATATTGTATGACAATTCTTTACATTCTGAATTTTTGTATCCTGCTCGCAATATGGAAGAGACAATGTAAAAAAGTACCATTAATGTGCTCAAACTGCAGAACTATTGAACCATTTTTTGTTAAAAGCCAAAGTATGTACTACTTTATGAAATTATGTTATGCAAATGTTTTGACAACTTGATATCAAATCATGTCTACAATACCCTTCTATGTTGATTAATGGATCAAACCGTGGGAGTCAAAATAAAATGAGCAATTATTATAGTTTACATTTTCTTTTTATTTTCTCTCTCCTTACACTTTCTCCCTGCTGAAGAAGTCTGTGTTTCGACAGCTTGGTGAATGCATTCCACAAGCAAGAACAGCAGAGATTAGATTAGAAAAGTGTCTACTGCTCTATTGGAAAAGGGACTGACAAACAAGCAAACATCAAACGTCGCCTACTTTAGTTTTTAAAAAAAAAACATTGAATATTTTCCGGAAGAGCGAAAATTACATACATAACTGCTAACTCTGCCATCGCATTACTCTAAAAACTCTACCCGCCGTTGTCGACGGGCTCTCTTGGCCCCCGTCCCGGAAGAAGTTGGGTGATTGGTCCAGAAGGCGGTGAGCAAGGTGGCGGTGAGAGCACAGCAATGGTCCTTCCCCTTCCTAACCGGCCCGCAGCGGACCGACGCGTCGCGACGCGGGTGTATCACTAGCATTCTTCGTAACGCGCTCGACGCTACAAAACGCATCGCTCGTACTTTGGTCCCAAAAGTGCACCAAGCGTGTGGCATGGCATGTCGTAGCGTGGTGTGGCGAGCCTGGCGGGGCGAATTGTCGACCTGGAGTGGAGAAAGTTTCTCTTGGTGATAAGGTAAAGGTTCAGCGAGTGTGTCAAGATAAACACTACGTGAATGTAAAGTGCCCACTTATGTTGTCGACGCCCAGCGTTCCTCACCGAGTTTTTTCGAACAGAGATCTCTCAGCGCAAGTCACGTCTCGCTCATGGCCGTCTCGCAGCATAGGGGCATCGGGCGTCACCCTGCCAGTAAGCAATGGATGATCGAAACGACGTCGATTGCTTATTAATTCGGTGCCAATTTTGTCGATTCGACGTCGTTTCGGCCACTTGTTCCTCACTGGGATGGTGGGCCTGGTGGGCACCCGCCCCCGCGCGCTCAGCTGGGGGTGGGCACTATCCGGTAGATGCCCGTGTAGCCGCAGAGTCGGGCGCGCAGGGCGGGAATGAGAACCGCCGCGGCGGAGAGCTCGTTCATGAAGTTGGCGCACTCCACCATGAGCAGGTACAGCTTGTCGCCCTGAGACACGGACTTGTGCAGCGTGATCCGCCGCAGGCCCACGGAGCGCGGCAGGTACCGGTACAGCATGCGAGCTCCTGTGGGGAACAAGAGCGTCAAAACGGTACGCGGCCCTGGTGGAAGTGTGTTGGGATGCCAGTCACAAAGTGCTTTTCAGGGACTTGTAATCACTTTGAGATGGGTCTCGAAAACTCTTAGTTTTGCGATGATTTCGCTCGCTTTTGTGGGACTTGTAGGGTGTAAAGCCGCATACACGACAGTCGATTGGGTTGCCTATCGCTCTGCCTGGGCCAGGGGAACTAGAGGTGGGAGGAGGGAGGCCCCGCGCAGTCCCCCCTGACCCAGGCAGAGCGGTAGGCAACCCAATCGGCTGTCGTGTATGCGGCTTTACACCCTATATAGCCGTTGGCGTACCTGAAACAGCTGCTACTGGCTGACGTCAGTTTAGGTTAGGTTAAGTGAGGTGAGGTGCGATGAGGTTTCGGCAGGGTGACGTCACTCATGAGTCATTTTGGTGGACGGTAGGACTTAGAACAGGGTGACGTCCAGTAATCGTTGGTTCCACTCACTCACCCGTCCAGTAGAGCCAGTTCTTCTCGAAGCGGCGGCCGTCGTCGCCCTCGAACACCTTGTAGAAGGACACGATGTAGCCCGTGGCGGCGGACGCGGCGGACGCGGGTCGGCGCGGCGAGGAGGGGTAGCCGGGGTCGAAGGGCGGCCGGGCGATGGTGGCCACCTCGTTGAACAGGTCCAGCGTGTGGCTGGCGGTGTAGCGGATATGGCGCGGGTCGAACTTCCGCAGCGACGCGGACCTCAGCGAGCGGAAGAACTCCTTGGGGTCCGTCTGCGCCGAGTTGATGACGTAGTACGAGATGTAGGGGAACTCGGCTGCGGGAGACACACCGTGAATAGGAAGGGGCGCTTCGGAAAGAGAGGACCTCACCGTCACAAACTCTGCGAGACTATTAGAAACGTGTAACTTGGTCGCACACTTCCCTGGCGTGACGCCATCGACACAAAGTCATCAGTCACGGCATTGGAACGTGCGACGCGTTGCGATATCTCAAGAAGGGTCCTCGACAACAACAGGTCCCTCCTGTCTGCCAGGAACACTGCTAAAAAGAACCAGAGCAAAAGTAGCATACTATCCTAAATCGAAATTGTTTTAAAAATCGCATTGTTATGAATAACTATTGTATTTTTCTCGCCCCTCACCTATGGTACAAAGCGCATTGCACCATAATTATTGCAATTTTCATGTACAATAATTTTCGGAGCAAAATACTTCTATTTACAGTGCTCTGGGCGTTGGCGACACTCCGACACTCGTGTCATGTGAACACGTCCGTCCTGCCAAAACCGTTCGAGCTGACTTCGCGAAGAAACGGGTAAGGGAGGGAGCGTTGCTACAGTAATGAGGATGCACGCCTCGAATCCAATCGTTCTCGTTCAGTCAACGCGGGGGCGGAGAGGTGAGTCTTAGAGCCACTCACAGTTCTTCTCCATGTTGGTGAGCAGCACGCCACGCACGGCCGGGTTGCCCCTGCTGACCTCCTGGACCAGGTCGGCGGCCGCGGAGCCCTGCTGTTTGTGCGGCGAGGCGAGGGGCGACTCCAGCAGCGGCTCCAGCGGCTCCAGCGGGGTCATGAGGTGCAGCAGCACGGACAGCAGCGGGTCGGCCACCTCCAGCACCTTGACGCCGCCCTGCAGCGCCTGCTGCCCCAGCTGCCCCAGCTGCCCCAGCTGGCCCGGCTCCGGCAGCTGCGGGAACACCACCACGCTCAGCAACACGTCGCTAAGAAACCCAAACCGAGATGCTGGCGCAGCCCAACCCAGAAAAAAAAAACAAAGGCTGAAGAAATATTTTTGAAAAGCTACGAAACGCATTTTGGAATAACTCTCAAAATGACCTGCAACAATACTAGGTTAGGTGTACGCCAGACAGTTGCCTCGCGTAACAGGCTGAGCTCGCGCTAAATATTTTAGCTTGCTCAACCCGTCAC
>CABIKL010002972.1:0-11651 GCA_902196195.1 Aptinothrips rufus | reverse complement strand
CCCCCCCCCCCCCCCCCCCCCCCCCCGCCGGGGCGTTGCGCGCGCTGCTGCAGGACATGCCCATCGTGTTCCAGTTCGGGGAGGACTCGGTGGGATCTCCGGAGTCGCTGAACGTCATCTCGCCTCGCAGACGTCCACCCGCGCCTCCCGCCTCGCCCGCAGCCGCCTTCCAGGTACTGTAACTCTGAATGCTCAGCAGTTCAGAAGGCAAACACTAACCGCTCTCCACTCGACGAAGTCCGTTTGACATATGTATTCCTGAAACCTTGCAGAACGCAGGCGAACGCTCAATAAGACATCACGCGGATTACAGCCCAGGTGGCCCCGGGTCCTTAAGCACAAGTTCAGCCCGACAAGATTCTCAGTGGCAAAGTCACCGACGTGATAGGACGTAAGTACTCCGTTCGGGTTCACGCGGGGATGCCATTGTTTCTCGCATGTTATTCATGAATGTACGCGTCTCTATGGGGCAGAACAGACTGGGAGAGCCACATCGCTGACCCCAAATGTGAGAGAGAGATCACCGCACATCTGGAGGAGCTAGCGGAAGATGTAAGTACCGGCAGCAGGCAACAGAGAAGTCCAACAGGGAGCCGGCCGCCGCCGCTTGAAGTAGGCCTAATGCGGTTTCCACGTGGCGGCAGGCGCCGCTGTGGGTGCTGCTGGCGGGGGTGTGCGCGCGCACGAGGGACGGCGGCGCCCTGCTGCACGCCGTCGTGGCCGAGGAGCTGGCCGAGTGGTCGGCGCGCCTCGCCTCGGACCAGACCATGGCCAGCAGGGCGTCCACCGGGGCGGTCCCGGACCAGGACCAGGACGACGCGGAGGAGTGGGAGTGGGGCCCCCGGGCGGACCGGAGGGCGGACTACTGGGGCGAGGTGAGCGCGGCGTGTACCAGTCTCCACGCCGAGGACGCCAAGGCGGGCGAGCTGCTGGCCGACCAGGTCAAGACCTGGCTGACTCAACAAGACCGACAGCTGCAAGTAAGCGTCGTCCTTCGCGCGGCAGTCATGCGAGCGAGGCTATCCATGCTCTGCGAATACGATGAGGAATGAGAGTGAAATTCACTGTGCCATTAACGACCATGAATGACTGAGGGAAAACACTTTTCCTGCTGCAGGCAGAACAAGCTCAACTGCAAGCTCTGATAGAGGAGTTACAGGAGATCAAGCACCAAGTGCTGCTAAGTCAAAAGTGGACAAATTCGCAGTACGAAACACAAAATCGGGTTCTTCAAGCTGAAGTCACAGCAATAAAGCAAAGGTGCAATCCTGATCGTTTTAGACTTGTGTTGTGTGTTCTGTTCGCTACGATCACAAAACTGATTCAATTTTTTCTCGCAGCATCTCAGAAAATAACAAGAGGATAAGAGGTCTCAAAGGCAGCAGAAGGGATCCCAATAATACAGTAAGGGATCCCAATAATTCAGTAAGTTCTCCTACTGCAGCAGAAAAACAGAGGACGTTATTAACCGAAGACAGCTTCAATATATAAAATTCTTCATAGAAGCAATAATTTAAGTGAAATACATGTATGTTTAAACAAATTTTATTTGTAAAAATAAGGAAAAATTGACTGTCAGAAAACCAGTTTAACTGGTAAACTGAAACTAGAAAAAAATCTAATCACAATGAAATATTGCCTGCTGAGTCAAGGTTAGTACCAAGATTTAAGATAGCTAGCAGAGCAATCACATAAAAAAGAAATAAAGAAATCAGAAATAACACAAAGGAGCAAAGAACAGATGCTCCAAATGTCTGCATGAACACACACTTTAGCAAGAGGACAGTAAATGATCAATAAATGACAATGCTTACAAAAGACATGGAAGATAAGTGGAAGATTTCTCATAAATAAAGGTTAAAATGAACGATGTTATAAGATATGATTAATGATTAACATGATATACATAATACAGCCTGTCCAATTACTAGATGTCTGACATGCAGAGTGCATTATCCACAGCAGTTCAGACTACACCAGAGGGACAAAAATATATCAGGAAAAATAAAACCATCACAATACATTATTTGGTTGAAATTAAATAAATGTATATAACAGAAATCATTTGTTCAGCGTTGCAATTTAAATACAATCCTTAAAAAAGTGATATCCTTACTTTTTACTGCCTGCAATGCAAAACTGCAGTGTATATACATTAAATGACAAAGGCAACAGAATTAGGCACTTAAGAATGAAATATTCTACTATAAAGCATTTGAGAAAAATGACAAACCTAGGAGCAAAAACAGAATAGACATTTACAACATCATTTCACATCTGAACATTAATTCATGGGCTTCAGAAATATGTAATCAAAAGAAAGCTTGGTACATTCACCTTGCATTAGCGATTACATAGCCTATTTAATACAATATGCATCAAGTTCTTTGGTTGACAAAAAGTCCTGACTACAAACTGAAAAACTTCCAATCTAACATGCATCCCTTTCAATTGACAAAGTGGTATAACATGCATAGATATAAATAAAATGGAGTCATCAATACAACTGCCATCACCCAAATGAATAAAAAGGCACAAGATAATGCCCTTTCTTTTTTTATTTCTTTTGTTTTTGTAGCAGGTGACTTCTCCAAAGAGCTGGCACAGAATTTTTTAAGATGAGTTTCGAAATGGTTAGTGCGATCGTTTCCAAATATCTGTGTACCAGTTCGTGCATAACGATAATTCGTTAACATACTAGTAAATTTAGAGGACCAATACTTTCTGTTGAAGAATTATTATTTTGCACAGAAACGCAAGGACTACATGGAATTACAGCACTTCCCTTTCTTGATACCAATACTTTTTCTAACAGATTGATCAGGATTCAACCAGCTCTTTGTAGTTTTCTGTAACACTTAATAATAGCATGCTTAGCTTTCAGTTGTGATTCCCCCACCACAAAATAAAGCTCACATTTGAGTGAGGTATTTTTTCCACAGCATTAAGAAATATATATAATCCTCAATAAATCACTTTCCCTCTTTGAGGGTGAATAAGGAATTTAAATAGAAATGCTAGCCTCAGCAAATCTCACAGCATAACATTTCTTTTAACACATTTGTTCAAGTGCATGTTGTGACCCTTTGGCAGCCGGAAAAAATAGTTATTTGAGATGAGTTTGTTTACTTAATTTGCAAACTGAAAATGTCCAAAAGCAAACAATTAAGACTTCAAAGGGTCATAAATATGCTTGAAATTACACTTTTCAAACAGAAAAGTCCACCACGATGATTGCTTCACTCCTGGCTAGTGAAGCAATTAGAGGTGGAACAGAAAGTTCCTTCAATGTCTTAAACACAAGTTGAGGGTCAGACAAAGAGCCACAAAACTTGTAAATATGAAATCAAAGAAATTTTCTGTTTAAAAGAGTACAACCTTGATGCAGGGTGGCCGCTACCTGCATCCAGGACACCTAATTCATGCATAATACTATGCATCAACAAGCTTATGAGATTACATTCACATTCTTTTTCTCGATGAAGTGTGCTAGTATTTGAAGATCTTTAGTCAGAAGATCTACGAAACAAAAAGGGAGAAAAACACCATAAATCATCATTTTTTAATAATATACAACGTAGAAACAAGAAGTGAAAAAAATAAAATTGTAGTGTAATGAGACATTAGATCAACATACACAAATCCAAAACTTACCAATCTGTTGCACTTGAAGGAGATGCAGTGGTTGTGTTATCTTTCTTATTTGAAAACATATCAAGCCCCATTTCAGCAAGCATTTGCAATGCTGTCAATGCTGCCTGATCATGAGATGCTTCAACAGTATGTCCTGCACCATGACACACTTGTGGAGGACACGTAGATAGGGATACTAAGCTCAAATATTCGCTGTGATTTCCCTGAGAAACAATGCACATTTTTAAAAACTCATCCTAGAGAGCAAGTTCAAGAATATTTTCATTTCTTTTGAATTAAAAGTGGAGTTCTTACCTTAGGAAAATCTGAAAATTGGACCTTGAAGTCCAATAGTTGAGCTAAATACAAGAGCTGATCTTTTGGACTCACAACTGATGTACTCTGTGGCGACTGAGAATCTGAACCAGTCTTTCCACTCTGAAGTAACTCCTTGGCCATTGATGATGTAGAGGGAGGCATCACTTTGAAATAAGAAGAATAAAACCAGGTTTCAAAGCAGAGTAGATACAGTTCAAAAGTTCAATCATTTTGAAGAAATTTCACGACTTTGAGCAAATGAAATTGAATCCAACACACCTGTACCCTTTACAGGAGGGCTGTAGCTACTGTCTGATACAAGCAAAAGACCAGGGACAAGCTGTCGTCCACTTGTTCCACCCACAGATGGTGTATCTGTCGTCTGAAGGAAAGAGAATTCAATTATGTTACTACTCGATAATATGGTAATTATTTCAAAATTTTAAAAATGTGATTCAAGTATATACCTTCCGAACATCTTTTCCATTGGCTGGTTTAGTATTTGTGGTCACAGTTGATCCTGGTGGTGGTCGGCTGTACCCTAATTCAAGTAGCATTGCTTCAGCAGCTGCTCTCTTGGCTAACTTCTTATTCGGTCCAGTGCCTTTGCAAGAAAGCTCGCCAACCCTTACCTGCAAACGACGAAGTGAGCAATTTCCAAACTAACGTGCCAGTGAGTTGATAAAAAATGCTGAGTACTGTGGAATACTCACAGACATAACAAATTCTCTTCGCCTTGGAGCTCCCTTCTCCTCCTCCAGAGTGTATAACGGTTCCTGTTCCTTCTTAGCTTGCTGAATTTGTATCAGTCGTGAAATGGGATTCATTTCCTCTTTGTCTGGCACAGCAGAGTGAGTTGGACTTTCAACAGGCGATGCTGGTTTCGGTTCCTGCACAGGATACAGCCCATGACAAAATCATAACATACACATAAACTACTTGCAAGTTCAGAACACAGTCTTAAATATTTTTGCAGTACCTTGATTAAATTCCTAGATTTTTTCTTCTGAGTAGGTTTGCGCTTAATTTTTGCATTGGCAGTTGATACTGCTGATATACTGCATGGCGACTCAGGCGGTAGCTTCTTCAACTCTTCCAGCATTTTCTCAGATGCTCTCTTTTTAGATAACTGAATAAAATTTAACAATTGATGAGATAATTTAAATTTTTTTATATTTTTTGTCCACTATGGCTTAAAATATTTCAGTCTCAACAATCACGGTTGTGACTAGGAGGTAAGCCACAGATCAATGGTGTCTGGTAGTAAACTTACCTTTTTTCCATTACCGACGCCTTCTGTAGTGAATTCACCAACTGTACATAGAGTATGGAATGATCGCATATGTGGTGGGCCTGTGACTTTTACAACTTCAAACTTCACAGTCAGGTTGCGTCGCAAGGCAACCTCATGCACAAGAGAAATAGGTGACTTTATTTCAGAACCGGAGTCTTCTTTACTTAATACTGAACCTGCCACAAAAATGTAAGCTGAGTTGAGCAAATGCAAAAGAATGCATGGTATAAATGTGTATGCCACAGAATTTGGGTACTATAAAGCTTTTCTGATAAAGTATTTAACTCAAACAAACCATTTTCTGCAACTGCAATCATTTTTTCATCTGGCAAAGGTAGCTGCCGAATTTCATTAAGCGCCTTTGCAGCTGCAGCATGCCTTGCAAGCTGTGCTGTGGCTCCTTCTCCATAAAATTCACGAGATCCCACTCGAACCATCACAGTAAAGGTTGGATGACCTCCTGGGTACATAGCTGGCTTTGCAAAGTATCGTTGCTAAAAATGGAAAACCATGACACAGTAAATACAGACTACATGAAGCAGAATAAAATCATCAATAAAAACAGAGTTTACCTGCTGTTCATATTTGTTAAGATGAGGTCTGCTATACATACTAACAGGGGGTCTAGGAGGTCCCCATGCAGCTATTTCTCCTCCAGGATGTGGAGGACGAATCTGAACAGCAATCATAGACCGAAATACTCCAGGTTGCTCGTAAGTAACTTGTAACTGTATGGTTTAGCAAGAAAAATTGAGGGTTTACCTGATTATAAGGAGGCCTATACCCGTTATAAGGAGTGAAATTGTTGTATGGTGGAGGCAGGGGCCCAACTTGAGGTAAATAGTTCGGCATTGGCCCAACACCAGCTCCCATGGTGGGGCAAGGTGGGCCAACATGGGCAATGGGAGGTACAGCATTAGGCGGAATCATGTGGTATGTGGCTAGTTCTCCGCGCTTCATGGCCCATGCATTCAATTCCACAGTTGGCGTTATATTGTCTAGAGCCGTAAGAGAAAGAAATTCATATAGAAGCAGAGCAATAAAAATGCACATGTTTGCAAGAAGGATAATTATTTCCATGTGATCGTACTTTTTCCAAGACGAATGTTCGTACGAGGCTTTGAGGGTGGGTGCTTGTAGTTGGTTTTGGAAAGTGCAATACTGGCTGCTTGATGCTGCGCCTTTTTAATACTTGCCCCCTCAGCTGTGTATTCCTCTTCCCCCAATTTGAGGGTCACTGTGAATTGTTTTCGATGTGCTGGGCCCTGTTCATTTGTAAGTCTGTATTGGTGAGGTATCTGAAAACAAGTAATGGTATATTAATTTATGCCTGAAGTTCTTAGGTCTCAAAATGCAGAGGAGTGTAGACATACCTTGTTATATCGGGCTAGTTCATTGACCAGACACATCGGTGTCTTTTCTTTATTGTTTGCCAATAAGTTATTGATATTAGTTGCCTCAGCTCCACCATTTCCATTTTCCTCAATTGAATCAATTACTTTCATATCTGGAAACCGAAACAGAGTGTACTTCTTCTAACACTTCTTTGAGCACTGCACATACACAAAAAATAAAAAATAAGAGGGCACAATGAGTCCAAACCTGAGTCGTATCCAGATGGTTGAGCTGGGGCAGACTGCACCATAACAGGGGAGGGCATGGTTGCCAGGATGCCTGAAAACACAAAGGAGAATCAAATCAGAAACTATAAGGAGTGAGCCACAATACTAGTTTCTTTCTCTTCACAATTTGCATTCACTGGCTTTACAGTTGATTGGAAGCATGTGTCTCCGAAACCCAATATAAAGTCATGAAATAAAAAATGCGCAAGTCATTCTATAGATGGTAAAAGAGGAAGAGATGACAGATTTTACACGAAAATCTCATAAGCAAACTTTAAAAAAATTTGATTACAAGCATTTTTGGTTTTCTTAAAAGAAAAAATGTTAGTTTTTCAATGGCACTTCTTAATTGATTTACATTTACTCATAAACAGTGTTCCACAGTGTTCCACAATTTTAAATAGGCAATTCTAAAGATTGTTGGTAATGAACAAATATGAATAAAAGTAACATTTTTCACAGAGGAAATTCATCTGAAGATCAAGAAATTTGAAACAAAGACAATCCAATTCATAGCTAATTGGCCAAAGAAGTACTTTCAATTCTTTATTAAGATGAGATGAAGCTCGAACATACCAGGCCTGTGACTGAGTCCAATGTTTGTGCGAAGTGTCATCCTGTGGACAAAATATTGATGTGAACCATCCACCAACATGCAATCTTGCTTCAAGACAATCCAGCTAATTACCCATGCATGGATTCAATCAGGTAATACAAAAGAAAACGTTTATGGGTTTGCAAAACAACCGTTCCAGTATATTTCACACAATTATTCATTCCATTGATAGAATGAAAACGTTCAAGTTCCAAATAACGTTTAGTGACTAAAGCAAAGTTTTTCTGGTAGAAATTAATTATATTGATAATACTCCCATTCAAAACGATATTTTGTTTCTGAGAGATTGTGAAATAAAAAAAATAACAAGACTAAGGGAAAATCAGGTGACAGGCAGAACTAAGTACCTGTTGAATAGAGATTTCAAGACATGAAGTAATGTTCTGCACATCAATATTCATTTAGAATAGAGGAACAAGAGACAACTGACACCCAGCAACATAGCATCACAAACTGTCATGCAAAAAAGATCAACAAGCAGAAATTTTTCCAAGATGAAAGATAGGTTATGAGTAAAAAGAAAATCCTTAAGAAATTTGGACAGCAGAGATGCAAATTTATACGAGATGAGTAGAAACATGTCCAGCCACAACGGAACATTAATGGGCCAATGAATGAACGAACATAAGTTATGAATTCAACAGCAATGACATTTCAAATCATGAACTTTCTATTTCTATTTGAGGCTAAAGACCTTTCTTGTTTAATTAAGTTTGTGTACTCCTATGATAGAGCTACATCTTCAGTTTCAAAGTGAGTAGCTTGTTTGCGCTGTTCTATCTTTCCGTTTTCAAATAACAAATAACAACAAAGACCGCGGATTTAGACACAAGATATGCAGTTGCCGGTTTCATTGCCTGACATCTTAACTAAATTATTGACGTTAATGTTGTTAGCCTGTAGACTAGAAAAAATACTTGTGGCTTGTTGATTGTGGTAGCTTTAAGAAACGTGAACGTACCAAATCAATTTCAAAACATAAATATCAAGAAATCCTCCAAGTACTGATGGCCTACTTCAAGAAGTAGATCATGGTCCACCATTTCCCTCGCTTACAGCGCGCAGGAACTGAGATGCGCACTTCTGGAGCACTTACTTGCTCAACGAGGAGAGGAGACAACGTTCCGCAGTCAAAAATATTCGACTCAGACCCCTTATCCTTTGGCAAACATTAAAGAAAATTGTGCGGCCACGTATGCTCTGTAAAGATATTCTGCACAGCCTTCTCTTCTCAATTGCCCTGCCCCTGCCCCCGCCCCCTGCCAGGTTCTCCCCCGTCCCCCTCGTCTCCAACCCCGTCGCGTCTCCTGCTCCCGCCCTTGGTCCTCCCCTCCCCTCTTCAAACTTCCACCCCTCATTTCGCCAGCAGCCACCCTTGTCTGTCAACCCGTCGCTCTCACATGTGCAGGTCGTCGTACCAACTTTTTTTTTTTTGGATTTTGATGCCAGTGAAATCTTTTGGATGAATCATGATGAATGTTGTGAGGATGGAATGGTTCTGGACAGACGACTCGTGTCCGTAGGAACCGCGGGTGAAATGGGGTAGTATGATGTTTGGTGGATTTGGTCATTTGGTCCAAACAAAAATATCGATAGCTCTTGTAGAATTGATTTTGCCTGCTTTTGTCTTCATTTCGTTTAACTCTGAAATCGATATGTGCAATACAAATGCCATTTAAGGGGGTAAAGGAAGGTCTTCCCTTACGACTGCAGGCGCGCGCTGCCAGAACATCAATGTAGATACTCTTTTCCCCGAACATTAGAGTAAAATTATTAGCGCATGTATAGATGATGGATTCTAAGCTAAGTAGCCTCCATGAATGCCTACAGATATCCAGAACTATAATTCTAGCATCTTTGATTCCTAATCATTCATTCAGTACTCACTACACTTCCTCAAGATTACTTACAGGCCAACCTATTGCGAAAGCAGCCCTCGATTAAAAAAATAGATAATTAAATTGTCTTGCCACACATACAATATTTATTGGCTCAATTTCATTACGTTTCCGTATGTTTCAGTGGGTTACTTTAAGTTAAGGTGCACCTTAACTTACTTTAATACCACGCGCGCTTGGACAAGAGCAATGTCACCAACATAAAGCAACCCAATTTGATTAATCGATTGTATCAGTATACGACAACGCACGAAAAATGGTGCTTGTTTGTTCAGAAATATTTGATAAGTAATGTCCACAACCTCCACTTGCAGCGATATTTTTCAAATTTCAAAAACTCTCAGGAACTTCGTTGTTTCCTGTTTTAATACTTTCCCGGCATCGTCAAAAGAGTGCGCCACTGGCTCTACGGGCTTGAAGGGGGGACGTGAAAGGGGGCAATCAGTGAGGGAAGGGGAGGGAGAATGTGGGAGAAGGGCGGTGGATGCTTGCGGGAAAGGGGGAAAGAGAGAGGAGTATGCGGGCGAAAGGAAATCGAGTAGGTGGAAGGAGGAAGAAAGGGGCTGAGAGGTACGGACCTCACCTTCTTTTGGAGCAGCTCAGCAGAAGAGAGAGCAGAGAGGTGGGAGGGGACGCTTCTCGCCATTTTGAATTATTATAAAAAATGAACATTACCTCTCAGGGTAGTGTTATGGGATGCAGTTTTGAAGCAGAGTCATTGCCGGATTTCGATGAATTTGATACGTATTCCGTTGTGGAAGGCTATCAGCAGGAGTCGTAAGTTCTGTTGCTATTTGTGGAGTTTGCCCGGCTTGAAGTATTTCGTTGAGACCTAAAAATAGGTTGTGTTTACCGTTTACAAGATCATCTTTAACCTCTAACAATGTAGCAGACAGATTGTTCATAAAAATCAGTTTCTTATCGCCCATGTCCTGGTCAGCAATTACTTTATGGAGCATGTTTCAAGTGGTGGGCACGGTTCTTGTTAATAATAAACCCTGTGAGTCAACACTTGACGACGAAATGGGGTCAGTGTAGCATTTTCCAGAGTTTGGAATTTTTTCGTTGCGTCCTTATTGCCGGGTTCTCAGAATTACGCTTTCGTGCAGTGTAATACTCAGGCACACATTTCATTGAGTGTCAGTCCTTTTACCTGAGTCTATGAGTATACGTGGAAGGTTATGTTACCCCAGTAAACCTGTTGTTAGTCATCCAGTGGGTGTGTATCGATTTGTCATCGGCACGTCCCATTCCATTGCTGCTCCAGTCCGGTGTTGGTCAATCCGACTTTAGTTCCCGTCTTACCAAAGCCGTCCTTAGCTAAGAGTTTTGGCACAGAAATAAGCCTTTATTTGTGACTGATTAGTGAGCTGTACCCGATTTCTGAGCCTCAAAACTTTTTACTTTGGTCTAATGTATTTCAATTTTAAAAACTGTAAAATTGAAATCAAAATTATCTCCTGTTATACTTAAATTTTTTTAAATATCAATGAAAATGTTACTGCTGTTAAAAACGTTGACATTTTTTCCTCTGTGTTTTTTGGTCTTGATGTGAATGTGTTTTGATTTTCGTTATCATTTTTGTTTGGCATCCTGTACAGCTGCTGAGACAGAGCTTTCCTCCGTGAACTCATAACAATTTACTAAACATCTAAAAGTTGATACCATAGGTAAGTTGCATAGTTTGGTGTGAGACATTGTTGTAACCACTAACGTTAATATTGCTTTAGTGCACTCTTTTACGTATTATCTGAAACTGAATACGCAATGTTATTGGAATACTACAGGTATTAGAGTAAAGTTGTCAATAGGCATTCTCACAATCACTTGTATTTAACAGTGTTAGAAAAAAGCATTTGGACACTCTTTCAATTGAAATAGCTCCCCGTGATCGGAGTTTGTAGCTTCTCTTAATTTTAGTTGAAATAGTGATTTGTTTAGTGAGCCCCTCCTGCCTGACAGCACATTCAGCTCACTGCACTTTGATTTGGCAGATCTAGAAGACCCTCTGAGTACAAGATGGCCCCTACAACCACCATAGAGACAGTCACCATCACTCGACCGCTGAAGGTAAGCCTCCCATAGTTTCCTTACTTTTCCATGTCTCTTTAGTTACAAACTAGATTGTGAACCTCAATTCGTAATTTCTTGTTTTTATCTTTTTACGCTACCTCCTGGTATTCTGGGCAGTTCTTTTTTTTTTTTTTTTTTTTTTTTTTTTTTTTTTTTTTTTTTTTTTTTTTTTTTTTTTTTTTTTTTTTTTTTTTTTT
>CABIKL010002971.1:0-11651 GCA_902196195.1 Aptinothrips rufus | reverse complement strand
CTCTCTCTCTCTCTCTCTCTCTCTCTCTCTCTCTCTCTCTCTCTCTCTCTCTCTCTCTCTCTCTCTCCCTCACTCTCCCGTGGGGCTGGCTGGCACGCCGGTTCCGTTTGAATTTGGTTCAAACGAGTGCGAGGTCATCGCTTCACTTCAGACCTGTGACCGGCGTGTGAAAGTCATGCATTCCATTGTGTGTGACAAAATGTCATGCATTTCCTGCTGGTGTGTGACTTCGATATCACATGTCTCCAGCCCCATAGGAATAAAATGTGGCTCCAAACAGATGGCACCGAAGTCACGCACTAGGTAGGTAGTGCATGCCGGTCGCCTTGTTCGACTCTGCACTGTTGCCGGCCAACCAACCTACCCCGCCCAGAGCGTAGCGGCGCTCCACACACGCTAACCACCCTACTCCTCCCTACCCCACCCCAGCCGCCGCCGCGCCCGGCAACTAAGTTGAAGCGTGGCGTGGCGTAGTGTGGTGCGAGCGAGCACCTGGGTTGAGGCGGGCCCACTACAGTATTGTGGAGCTGACTCAACTCATCGCGCCCCGCCCCGCCCCGCCCCGCCCCGTCTCAAGAGAGCAGAAATAGCACCCCACCCCCTTCCCCTGTCGTTCAGGAGCACGGGGTCGGCGGGGATCTGTGAGATCAGAAGCGCTGGACTTCATTTTACGCAAATAGTCCCTGAACTTCCGGCCCAGTATGACTCAGACTCAGCTACTTTATGTAACGCTTGTTTATTATAGCTTTTGGCCTGTTCCTCTTTAAACCAATCGACAGATAGCACATTTTGTGTTAGGTCTCGATTCCGGATGCGTAAATTATGAGTCATGTCCTCACGTTCTCTAGTGCCGCTCCATGACCCACCCAGCCTCTGCAAGTAGGGGTCTGCATCTAATGGTTGCAGGCGAGGCAGCGAGCTAGAATTCTCATGAAATCAGTCATTTGAAACTAGACAGACTATCTGCCCTCTGCTGGTGAGAGAGCGAGGGAGAGTGTGTGTTGTGCTGTGTGATGTAATAGCACCTGTTCAAATGAGACCAATTTCGTGCGAGCGACATAGAAGCACTGACGGCTGTCGACTGTGTTACTGCTCTGACATGCCAGAATCCTAAATCTCCGTCCGTGGTATATACGACTGCTATGTTATCAATATGATGCCAGTCTGCTGAGCGCGCTCCTCTCTTGCTGTACACAGAAAAACCAAAACCCAATGGAGTGTGTAATTGATGAGTCTCCTGCTCTGTCTGCAGATTATGAAGGTGACCAAGGCGGTGCTGGGTGAGAAGGTGTTCACGATGCTGATGAAGTCCACCTTCTACGGACACTTCGTGGCCGGCGAGGACCAGGTCCGCATCAGACCGACCCTGGAGCGGCTGCGGTCCTTCGGCGTCAAGCCCATCCTGGACTACTCCGTCGAGGAAGACCTCAGTCAGGAGGAGGCTGAGAAGCGAGAAGTCGAGTGAGTTTGCTTGTTTTTATTGTTGTTTTCTCCGTTTGTGAACAAAAACTGCAATTGCAATAAGAGTATGTTTTTTTTTCTTTTCTTTCACAGGTCAAGTATTTCGGAGCTAGGAGATGAGAAGATTCAAGGTAAGACATAATTAGTATATTCAGTTTCTAATTATTAACATGATTTAATCATAAAAAACATAATTTTCATATTCAAAGCATAATGGAATGTAGCACTTGGTCACATACATAAAAAGTCTTAAGTTACCCTTTGTTAACCTTTGTTTTAACAGTGTGTTAAGTTTGCTACCTGCTGTAAGTTTGTTCCCACCCAGTTTCTGATAAGATATGACTGATTACCAAATTCCTATGTTGTGAGATCCTTACATACACCCTAAAGCATGATCTAATTTTGTTTTGTGCTGCCAAAGGCTGGTCTATTAAAAGTTTCGACCAATAACAGAACTTTTCTTTTATTTAAAATTTTAGGAACTAGCGGTTTGTCACTGATGAGAATATTCCAATAATTCCTGTGTGAACCGATATATATTGAACGACATTGAACTTTCCCTCAAAACTGAAGTTGACTTATGGTTGAGTAACTTTTTTAAGTGATCATATCATGAGCTATGCTGGTAATGAAAACCATAAGGCATGCAGATTTATCTAGCAGTGGTATCATGAAGCTCTAACTCATGATGTTTCTTACCTGTTCATGAAACTCAAAGACCGTTTTCTGTTGACTCCAATGCTCCAATGCTCTATGTTTCTTCAAACTTCACGTGCTGTAACAATTTTAAATTATCTCGAGTATGCCAGCTTGTTTCATGTTTGACCGTACCTGAATCGCTCTGTAATTTTCAGTCTGTCTTCCTCTGCCTCATTTTCATCTATCACCCGGTCTTATATGGAGAATATCCTTATTCAACTGATAGTGATGCTTCTTTTAAATTTGAATGTATGCTGACAAACGAAATTTATATTAATATTCTCTGTTCATATTGATTTACTTAGTTGTGCTAATTTTTTTTCCATAATCGTCCTACCTATTAACAGAACTAAATTTGCTATTTTGCAAACAATTGAATAAGAATTTTTTCTGTTCCTCAAGTTTGATTGAAACTCAGATGTAGGAAAATTAAACTTAAAAAATCATCAATTAGTGTCCTCAGTGAATTTTTTCGCGCATTGGTTATCTCCAAACTTAATTATTCATACATGTGCTCTGCTTGGGATGTCATGTGACGACATTGCCTCTTCTTGGTGCTAAATGCTAGTGTGATATCTCTCGTCTACTTCTTCTGTTTTTCTCTCAGGATCTCCATCAGGTCATATGGGGGGTGAGTCATTCAGTGTAATGTTTTGAATTCTTCATACAGGCAGCAAAAGCCATATTTTTTTAGCATTTTTTATCTTTTAGTTTGGATCATTTAGAGAATGCTTACACTGACTGCATTTAACAGTTTGACAACAGACCACTGCAACTGACATTTTGAGGTGTAGTTCGCTTAAGCAGAAGGCTTCCAAGGGTTACTTTTAGTTTCCCCTCAAAATTTTTTTAAAGCAGTACAAAGACGTTCTATAACAGCAATTAAGATTAAGTATTTGTATTTGATTCCATTGGTTCCCCTAATCCCCAGGAAATAAGGAATTTTAAATTGGTTCACTTTTGCCATGCTTTTTCGTATTTTCTATATCAATTTCCTCTTTCATCTAATTGATTACTCATTCTTTGAAATCATGCGATAGTATGTTTGTTCATGTACGTCATATGTGATGTGTCATTTTGCCTTTTTGTGTCTCGCACTCGCCTCTAGCATGTTTCCATGATAGGTAATTTTGTGCTTCATTCCTGACCAAACCAGTTTCTCTATTTTTTAATTTTTTTATTAATTTTTTATATTAAAGGAAGCTTATTTTAAATTTATTAGTCGTTTCAGACATTTTGAATCAGAATTTTGCTAGGCATGCAAGGCTTAAATGGAGTGCTCAATAACATACAAGTAAAAAGACAAGCCATTTAATGTCTGAATGGAGAGGCTCTAAGTTGTGTTTGGTTTCTGCACGTGAAGACTGTGTGCATGGCCTTTACATGGACGGCGAGGATGGTCACTGGAAAGGCGGAGCAGGGCGCAGCCTAGTAGAAGGTACCCTACCCTCACTTCTTGCTACGAAAACTAATTCATCTGAACGGGAAGGCAGTGGAGAAATTTGTAAAAGTGACTGCTTGCTGAGCTTGCTTATCTTTTTTCTTCTCTGTTCACACTATATTTACTAACCATAACAGCTTTGTCATCATTCATTTTATTTTATGGACATTTGCACTGTATTTTATTTTCCTTTTGCATCTCATTCCATCGCACTCCTTGAACTACCTGGGATGAGATTCATTTGAATGTTGTTAATGCGTGGTAACTATGCATGTCTTTTTTTTTTCTTATTAGTTGTGGTTTGTAAAACCTGTTTTTGTGATTAATGATGATTTCTTTCTGTGTCTTATACTCTGTGGAAATTAACTATATTTATATTCTGAATTTTTTATTTGCATGTTCATTTTGTACTAATAGCTCTAGATTCTTCTTTGTTTTTTTTCCTAAGGGACTGCAGTACTGTATTTTACCTTAAATGTTTATTTTACACATCTTGAGTTCAGCCATGTACGGATATCTGCCGAATGTTTTGAGCATTCCGTACACTCTCTTTTAAGCTAAATTTGGTTTTAGTTGTAGATGAATCTTGTTATTGCTTTTGTAGGTTTTGGTTACTAAATCATTGACTAATTTCAGAAATGGGCAGCATTTGTAGTTGATATTTTCTCCATTCTAATGTATGTTATGGAAACAGGAACCATGCCCCAGTTTCATGTGGACAAGACATTCGCCGACCGTCGATACAAAGTTTCAAGTGCAAGAACATACTTCTATCTGAATGAAGCTACCTGCGAACGAAACTTAGAAATATTTCAACAGTCTCTTCAAGCTGTTGCTGGTAAGATAAATTTTTGAAGGAACGTTTTCAAGTACTTAGTTATTTTTGGGAAGTTCTCCTTTCTTAATTTCTGTTTTGAACCTGACCTTAAACTAGCTGAATTTACCTCCTACTCTTTAACTGACCAGTTTAATCAAGTCTAATGCTTTAATGTTCCAGGTGCAACTTATGGTACTGGACTAGCGGCTGTCAAGCTCACAGCACTCGGGAGGCCTCAGCTCTTGGTGGGTAGCATTTACTTTAAAAAGTAGTAAAATTTGATTACAAATATATATTTTTTTTTTTAAGCAATTTAAGAAGTACCTTTTTACTTCCTTTAGCTACAATTGTCTGAAGTGATTATGAGGACTCGACAATACATGGCAGAGATAACTGCAAAAACATCTCAAGCAAACAGAAGCTCTCCTGATGACAAAGGAAACGTCCTTGGCAAGCACATCCAACCAGCAGAACTCCAACAAAAGCTACAGCAAGCATGCAAGCTCAGCGAAGCACCAGTAAAGAAGTTCCTTCAGAACGTGACCTATGATCAAGAAGGGTATGTGTGACTTTGTAAGAAATATTTTGACAGACATATCCCAGACTGTAATGGTAACATAAAGGTTTGGGAGCACTTCTGTGAAGTCTACCTCGTTGATAGTGCCTTAGACCACTTTGGTTGCGTAATGTATTTTCTCTTGGACATGATTTGATTTTGATAGGCTGACAAAATCATGCCGCCTGCGTTAACAATACATTTCTGGTGACAGTGCGACTTTGCTGCCGCCCAAAGGAAACAATGGGTTATCATGGGAATGGAAGGGCTTCTACAATTTTCTTGTGTCCCTATGCAAAGCCATTCAAGAGGTGTGGGTGCTCCCAGTCAGTTCGGTGAACCCACTTGAACTAGCACCATTTCAGCCCAGTATATATCAGTTTCAGAAATCTAGTAAAAGTGGTCTTTGTTTTCTGACATTATCTCTTTCTTTTTTTTCCCCTAGTCTTATCCATTTATTTCCATGGAGTGGTATTATTGACGAAAATTTAGAACTCAGTGAGACATTCCTGGTCCCGGACATAAAGAGCGGAAAGATGGTGCGCTTGCTTACACAGCTCTCTCCTAAAGAAGAAGAAATGTTTCGAAATATGATCAGACGAATAAATGTCCTAGCTCAAGTAAGAAGAAGCTTGTATTTGACTATCATTATGATTATGATACTGTTATGAGTCTAAATACTCACTGCTTGTTTTCATTTGTGATTTGCAGACTGCAGAGGATTTAGATGTCCGTATGATGGTTGATGCTGAACAGACCTATTTCCAGCCAGCAATTTCAAGAATCACTCTTGAATTTATGCGTAAATATAACACAAAGAAGGTATGCAGACGATTCTACTTAAGTTGACAAATATTTCAGAGACAAAATGTGTGGGGGAGGATTTTGAATTGTACTAATGAGAACAATTATCATTTCAGGCACTAATTTTTAATACTTATCAGTGTTACCTGAAAGATGCTTTTAATGAGGTTACAACAGACCTAGAACAAGCCCAGAGACAGCACTTTTACTTTGGAGCCAAGCTTGTTCGTGGTGCTTATTTGGAACAGGTCTGCATCTTGGCCTATAATATCCGTCAACCACTTACATGCACCGCTTACAATTCTTCTAACCTCCTGGTATAATTTTATAGGAGAGAGCACGTGCAGCTGCGCTTGGTTACCCAGACCCAACAAATCCATCTTTTGAGGCAACTAGTGAAAGTTATCATCGAACATTGACTGAATGCTTGCGCCGCATAAAGGACTTGAAAGACAAGGGCAAGCCAAACATGATTGGCATTATGGTTGCTAGTCATAATGAGGACACTGTCCGATTTGCAATTGAAAAGTAGGCATTTTTTTTCCTTTTTTTTCTGTTTTGGTTACTTTAAAGTTGTCTTTTCTAAGTCCTTTACTTAAGTTTTTACAATTCTATTAATGTGCAAAAATTCTCTGCTGAATGTTTTGGTGTTTGAAAGCACTAATTTATGTTATCTTTGTTGCAGGATGAAAGAAATCGGAGTTTCCCCTGAAGACAAAGTAATCTGCTTTGGGCAGCTACTTGGCATGTGCGATTACATCACTTTCCCTCTTGGTATGTTTTCCTTAAGAAGAGGCTAAGTTGTGCTTACATTCAAGTATGTATATTGACTTCACTTTTGTAATGCAGGTCAGGCTGGCTACTCAGCATACAAGTACATCCCATACGGCCCTGTCAACGAGGTGCTACCTTATCTTTCAAGGCGAGCGCAAGAAAACAAAGGCATTTTGAAGAAAATCAAAAAAGAGAAGAGGCTTTTGCTTCGTGAACTTATTTATCGCATCTCTCGAGGAAAGTTCATGTACACCCCTAAGGGTGATTACACCCCAATATAGTTTCCCAGTATGGGACTGAGTTCAACAAAGACAACTTTCTGTGATGTACAGTAAATATGTCGGAAGACCTAAGCCATTTATTTAGTTCATGAGCTGTGATGGAAATTGCTTTGTTGTTGCCTAGTGGGAAAAAGTTGAGAAAATTTCCCAGTTTTAAAATTGTAAATTAATGTTAGTTTATTTCTTTACAAACATTTCTTTCCTCCAACTTGAAAACTTACTTCTCAGTCTCTGGGAAGCAAAGTGTGTGCACGATGTGAAGTCCATGGCGTCGGTGGTTCTTTGAGCTCTTTTAGGCGAAACAGGGTTCTTGGCATCCACTTTTTGTTCGCCCCCCACCCCGCCCTGTGTTTTTCTAAAAATTTACTTCATGGTTTTCTATACATATATACTAGTCCAAAATAATTTTTTATTTTTATTTTTTTTACTCTGATTTTTTGCTGCACTTTAATATTAGATGGACTCCAGCACAGTTCCCAGCTAAGATTTTGTATGATTTCCATTTCCTATTTATGACATCGCCGTTAACATACAATTGCAGCGGTGGGTGGGTAGCTTGAAAAATGTTCAGGGTTGCTCTGCAATCCCAAGACATTAGTTGTGATTTTTGTCTTTGATAAGTGAGGTTTTTCCTTAAATGAATGAACAGTGGCTTATTTAAGTGTATGAATGTATCATGTGTCCTTGTGTAAATGGATCTGAGAATGGCATGTTATGAATGTGAAGGTGTTTTAAGTGGAAAAAATCATTTTAAGTTTGTATTCTCAGTATTTATGTATTTCCTTTAAAGGATTATATTGTAAGCACTGATGTTTCATTGACGGTACTTATGTAAATGTTAGTGTTGTTTGTATGAATGAAATGACTAGTGTACTCAGAAATAATGATCCCCCATCCTGCCATAATTTGTTTGTGCACTGTTATTTTAATTGTTATTTTAATTTTACTTATCAGATCATTAAACAGTCCACTGTAGCCACCATACCCCTCTGTTGCAATGCCTTCCAAAGAAATCTTAGGAGATGCTGTGAACATAAGCAGGGCTCAGGGATTGATACAGACATGTTCTTTTTTTGTTTCAGCATTTCAAATTTGTATTCTTCATGTTTTAATAATTTCTATTGGTTGTTCATTGAATGTAATCTTGCTTTGTTCAATGGAGATCTTTTCTTTCTATATTTTTTTTATTATTGTTTTATTACTCTTTGGTCAGCAAAAGATAATCAGCTGTTACTTGTGCATCAAAGTTCGTATGTTCTCTGCCACTATAATTACTTTGTTTAGGTCTCAGAGCAAGTAAATTTTGTGTCGTTAACCAGTTAGCACAATCTGATCCATGAATTATAGCTGTCTTCAGTTTTGTAATGAAACTGGTAAAAGGCAAGCCCACATCACATTCCCTACTGAAATTCCCCACTTTCTATCTGAATGTTTGTTGATATTTCTGATTAGGTGGGTAAAAAAGGCCTCTGTTTTTATTACATTATATTTTTTTCCTAATTTGCATGGCTTTAGTGCTCTACTATGTACTCTGAATTTGGCATACAGGCATGCATATTGTTTTGAGACCTCTACAAAGTCCCTCAAAATTCTTCAAAATTTTATGGATGAATTGACAATTCTATGAGAGAAGTATGTCAGGCTGCAATGCCTGTGTACTGCAGTATGGCATTTTAATTTACTTCACATGTCAGTAGCTTCTTTAATTTTTAAGAGAGGGCTAATCTGCGGTCCCCATGTGTTCCTTATCAGGATCAGTATTACTGTGGTATTATTTTCATTAGGAAGACAAATGATTGTTTTTTGGACTCTGCTGACCTTTTCAATGAAGTCAGCTGAAATTCCTGATTGGTTCCACTGTTTGTATCCATGACTTTGTCTTGTTACTTTTTTTTTACTAGTTTGAGGAACAATGGTTTCTGATTTCAAGCTGCAAATGAGAAGATAGTTAACTGAGGATGCTTGCATCAAGTGGGTTTTATGTGGTCTTGTTCTGTTAACTTTTATCTCCTTGTATAACATTCTCAATTTTTTGAAAGCAAACTCAATAAGCTAGACTGTGATTTCTCTATGCCCGGATTTCTTTACCTTTCTTATCAATAAACAAATCAGCACTTAAGTTTTGGATTAATTTTCTCTTGACCTTTTCATACTCTATCAGTTCTTGCTCACGATCTTGACATAAAAGTGACAATAGTGCATACACCTGAAGAGCTTTTCATGATGAGATTAAGCTGTAGTAAGTCAACTATCTTCTTTTTCGTTTCTTTTTTTTCTTCCTGTACAACCAGTTTGGTCTTTATTTTGATTATGGAAATGAAATTTATATTGAACAAAGCAGTGTCAGTTCTTTGTACTGGTAATTCCTTTTTGTTACTTTAAAGGTTAGCAACTAGCATCGAAGATTTTTAAAAAATGATAGCTGTTTTTTTGTTTTTCATTGGAGACCAAACTGACCTTCTACATACATGATTAGACGATACACTATTCTTTCTTTGACTGTGCCTTCTTACCACTTTAGTTCTTTTTGTTTACATTCTTGGTGTGTAAGCTATTGAGAATTGTGTCAGAACTTTGTCTGCTTTCAAGTGGTGTTGGTTCCTGTCTCATTAATGTAGGTTGATCACTTTAATTGGACTTGATTAATATTTTAAGCAAGAAGTGAAAAGACTTCAACATTGTGTTCATGTGTTACATTTGTCGAAGCTGAGCTCTTAGACCATATTGCTAAATGCAGTCTATGTTTTATAATTGAGTGTTATAAGGCTTCTGTGAAATTCATCAGCTCAATTGTGGTCAGCTGTGGAATAATTGTTTTCAAAATGTGGATAAACCAGACCAGGGAGGGGTAGCAGTAGCCAAGAGGGATTGAAATTGCAGGAACTTAAATGATCCATCTCGCTTTTGTTGCTTTTCATCACCGATAATTTTGAGCAATTCTTCCTTTCTTGCCTTGATTTAATCAAATCGGTTGAACATGATTTGGAAATGGGATTGAGTATGCAAATTACCTGATTTGATGAGATTCTCACTGAAAAACTCAACGCAGGTACAATTTAAACAGAGGCTACAATCATGCTGAGATATTGATACTGATTTGTTCTAACCATCTTGTTTCTTTGGATGTTTCTGTTTGACTGCTGAAGTTGTCTCCTTTGTAGAGACGTCCTGCCAATTTCTTCTCTAATTTTGGTGGTAAATTTATTTTTGAAGAAACGCTACAGATCTTTCAAAAGTCGTTAAGAGGTGGTAATATATATATATTTCTAACAAAATTAAAATTTTTGTTCATTGGCTTTGAACAATTACAAATTGTTGATATTTTTTGTGATTGCATAAACGTGGTAAGACAATAAATTAAATCTCAGCTTGTACTGAGGCTGGATTTCTATCTGAAGCCATTGTGGTTTGTTTTAAGTATGGACTTTGTCAATTACAATGGTGAAGTAAAGCTTGCTAAAGGTTGTGGTAGCAGTTGTTTTAAATATATTCTACCATGTCTCTCAAGTCTCCTTGAATGTTCACTGTTAGGTCCTGCTTCTAGGTCAGTATTGAAATTATCAAAAGTGTAAGTTGGAATTTTAAAATGAAATTTTATGAGGAAGTCTGGAATTTTGAGAACAAAGTGTGTGTTAAATCACTCAAGGCTGAAGACTTGCCTGTACTTTTGTCCCTGTGTATATTGATCTAATTTCCCAGGTTCCAACTTGCACTTCAACAATTTTGAGCATTGCTAGTCTTAGATTTTACCCTTAATTGTTCTGTGAGAGCGGATTTTAAATAATGTCTGTTTATGTTATAACTTGTGATTCTCATTATGCTATTGAGATTTTGTTGGAAAGTCTATGCCAGAGTGGCCTCCGAATGACACTTTAAGAAAGTACAAATGACACTTATACTTAAAATTAGAATAATTTCTGTTACCAAAGTTAAATAAAATAGTAATATGCATCACAATTATCTATAAAATAATAATATATTTTTTAATTGTTTTTAAGCTGAAGATCATAGACCTTCGTTATCATCACCTTGCATTCCAGTATGCAATGCCCCGCAGTTTCTGAAACAAAGGAAGATTTTACTTACTTGATCATTGATTCTTATCTGGTCCAAAGCCCCAGTTGTGAAATTTAGTGCTACATAAGTTATTGTTCCTTTAAGTTGTTAGCTCTTTGCATGGTTTTTAAGAGATCAGCTGTACTGTGGCATTACTTTAGAATAAACATTAAATTTGTTCTCAAAATGGCATCCTTGAGCTTATGTGAGTTGTGTACTTCCCTCAACAAGACATGATACGACAGGATCGCCTAGACCAGTGGTATCCACCTTTTTATTACCGCGACCCACTTTGGTCTAGTCTAGTTGATCATTTTCGCGACCCACCTGTTCAGGGGGAGGGAGACTGGCGCTAGGAATCTGGAATCTGCGGGTCGAGGGTCGCATGCCATTTGCGCCGTCCAGTACCTTCTCTAATCCGTAATCCTCTGGATCGATTTGCACTTGCGCCAGTCGCCTTGAGGTTGGGCGAAGCCATGATCTGACAGGTGACCTAAAAGTTCGAATTGCACTTGCGCCGCATCACATCACATGAGTTGAAATAGTTGCCTAACTTCAGAAGGGCTTCGTATCACTGGCCAGAGCAGCGCTCCGGGGCCATATAAAGTTAACGATTCTGACGGTGATTCTGATTCTGACGATGATTTCTGACGGTGGCTCACGGCAGGTGATAGCGCAAGCGTAAGGAGTCGTCGGCAGACACGGAGAAGAGGCAAAGTTCCGAACCCTCCGCAGTCCCTTCCCAAACCCCACCAAATGAAC
>CABIKL010002970.1:0-11652 GCA_902196195.1 Aptinothrips rufus | reverse complement strand
TGCCTTGTTTGTAAAAGGCAAGGAAAATCTACATTTACGTCAGGGATTTGTCAGGGAAACGTCAGGGACTTTGAAAAATGACGGTCTTGTAACATCCCTGTTAGAAACAAAATGTTCCCCTGCCCCTTTCCTTCATGGGAGGTGGGCGAGCGCCCACTCAACCCCACAACCCTGCGGGTGCCACTGGAGAGTATATTGTTGAAAAGTAAAAAGGCAGTGTACAAAGTAATATACTCGATCATAGCGATAATGTTATTGACCTATTTTCTACGATTTATATGATTCTGTTTTCACTGTTGCAATGTAACCCAGATGAGCTGTAAAACTGCTCTGTACGCGTGGCACCGACATTTAGTCTAGTCTAGATGTGTCATGTTGGTTGGAGCCAATAAAAGGGATTGTGCCATCACATCAAAAGCAGTCCGAATCATGTCCGATGGCCGTTCCTGTATGTATTTTTAACGTCATGTGAATTACTGATAATTGTGGTTGAACCTGTCGTTGCCCCTGTCGACATTTAAGGCCTCTGAGGTCAGGCAATCCAGTTAACTTTCTCTTTTTGTGAACGATTTCCTCTACTCGCGAGTTATGCGAAATGCACGTGAGATTTTTTTTCTGATACCGGGCACAGTTCAGTGCAGTGCGTTTTATGACGGAGAATCACTTGGCTACGTTACATTTGCTACACGCCCTTGCAAATATCGGATTGCGCGTGACGTCATGTGTCTCTACTCAATCAGCAACAGGTACGACGAGAGGAAGGGTTGTATGTTATATTTTTCAGGATGGTTTGGACGAAAGAAGTTTTCAAACACACAAAACTAAACAACACCTAGCCGTTAATACTCCGTGCAACCCGTAGCTCTAGTTTCATCTGCGCGGGGTATCGGTGATTATCAGTGAGTATAATATCGCCACGGTGACTTCATCAATACCCCACGCTCAATCGGTGATTCCTGTCGATCGTAGCATAATGAGTATCAGAAGTGGGCTTCCTGTAGAAATCATTTCTAGGCATTGTTGGCACAACTGTTACCGCACTGCCACTAATTGCTGTGAAGTTAGGACTGCCTCTAAGCACTGATGAAAAGTCCCCTTGGCTGTGGTCATGACGTCACGCTGGTCGATATCAATTGATGTAATGAGTCGGTGCTCTTGACTCGTCCAACCGCGTTAGGGACGGACGGGGATGCGCACTGCCACGGAAGAAGACCGCTAGGAATGGAGTGGTACAGGTGGACTGTCCTTCTCCTGGCCTTTCGAGACGAAGTCGTCACCGGCTCACTGCAAACTGGCCGCCAAGACGACTCGGGTAGGGTCAGGTCCGGATAAACGCATATGGTAAGAAATGAAAACTCTTCTCTGAAACCAGAATCGACACAGAAAGACAGTATCGACAGATTTATTTCCTGAAAAGAATTTCGGCCGAGTCAAACTATTCCCTGACGTCGACTTTACAATGTGATACCCAGAGAACGGGCCAATGGTGTGTGGTGTCATGATCAAGTATGATAAATTTGCCAATGAATGATTATTTACGTGGTGTATGTTCATACTTGGCGTCATATATGAGGAAGACGTCCATCGTAACGCGTGGCCAGGTTGCCCTTCGTGTGTTACTGAGGCCTCTGCAACTCAATGTACTCCTAATATGCCCGAGACCAAATTCCATTTTCCACGAATTAGGGCAAAGTGTTTTTTTTTTGGTGCATTTCTCATGGTATATTGTAATATATTCCAGTTAATTCCAAAGTATCCCTTGTATAACATGATGGAATATATTCCTTATTTAGACTTTCCTCTAGTTGCAGGCCCCTCGTACGACGTATGTGATCACATATATGTATACATAAATTTATGGTGATAAATGACCCATTTATTTCGGCGCAGGTACAAATACTGGTTTCAGCGGAGTGTTTTTCCTTCATACCTGTTGTGTTTTGTACACGATCTGACTCAAACAAGATGCAATTTGTAACCGATGATGACCTTATCGTCCACGCGCCGTTGACTTTAGACAAGATCGATGTATGTAACCGGTTAGGGATCGATAACCCAGTGAGAAATGGTACATCGAATCGATATTAAATCGACATTGCACTTCGAAAATTCGTCAATTTTGTGGAGAAAATTCGAAAGGTGCGACGCCGATTACTAATCAACGGAAAATCGACGTCTCATTTCTTCTTTGGCTTCCACCGGTATCGGCTTGCTTTCTAACTTTAGTAAATGCAAAGTACACCGAAATATGCATGTGAATGAGAACTGTCATCGTCAAAATGATCGAATACTGGATGTGCTGCTTGTTATTGCTTTTCATCTAGTTTGGACACACAGTATTATACGGAAATCGCGGTAGAAGGCAGATTTTGTCCTACGAGCTTTTTTTGTCCCTCGGACAAGACAACCAAGAAACGTACTGTGATCCCAGTGTGGTTGTTAGGTATTCGCGTTTGACGGGTAGCTGTATCCAACCGACAACCTATTCCGTCTCTCTCCCTCTCTGATTTGGGACAGGACAGAGTACAGAATACGGCTTCGGATTTGGCGCACTTTCCTCCCAATGCAAGTCTCCATATTACTGTTATTGAAAGTGTGTTAAACAACCTCAGAGAGAAATGGCTCGTCGAAAACTAGTAGATGACGTCGATCCACCTTATTTCCACTTGGAATCCAGGTGATTTTGTGGAAAAAAAAACCCGACGAGTTTTCGAGTTCCACGTCGACTCCACGTGGATTCGATAAACCATTTCTCACTGGGACACATTTTAAAAGTGTTGGAACCTTCAACACATTAAAATGTGTTGATCAACACATTTAAAAAAGCATTGAGAAATTTCACTACTTTAAATGTGTGTTGATCATTGCATTAAAGTGTGTTGAGTTTTCTCACTACATTATTAAAGTAGTGATCAATACATTTAAAACGTGGTGATTTTCTCCGATACACTTTTTTGTGTGAAAACTAATGCTTACAAAGAGTGTTGAACTTTTCAACGCTCTCTGAGGCGTATTAGTTTGAGGGAAACGCATTTTAAGCTTCAACGCATTTTTTAAGATGAAGATTAATGCACTTTCAATAACAGTGATTTGTCGCTCGGCAGTGCTCGCCGAGTTCCTCGCGCTCTTCTCGTCCTCGCTGCTCGTGGCGGACAGACACGAGCTGCTGGTGCTGTCGGTCTCCCTGGACGCGGGGGAGCCGTCCTGGGTGCGCGCCGTGTCGCGGGCCGTCATGTCCTCGCTGGGGGCGGCTGCCTCCACGCCGAGCTCCGCGCGGGCAGCGACCGTCGTCTTGATCGACCAACACCTGGTGCAAAGGAAGAACCTGCGAGGGGGAAAGAACATCGCCAGAGACTTGGGGGTCGGCACGGTGAGCTCTTACCTCCTGGTAGGCGGCCCGGACGCGCTTCGGGGTATGTTGGCTCGGCTCAGCGAGACGTCGGGCATGAACTCGAATGCTCGCTTCCTGGCCGTCTTCACGTCTCTGCAGTCCAGTCGCGACCATCAACTTCACCCAGATGCCGAGAAGCTCTTCGACGTGTTCTGGAAGCTGGCGATCGCGAACGTGGTGGTCGCCGTCCCCGGGGAGGACGCGCTCACCCTGAAGCTCTTCACCATCTTCCCCTTCCGGAACGCCTCCGGGCTGTGCGGCCAGGCCGACCCGGGCATCACCCACCTGCAGACGGTGCACCTGGGAGCGCCACTGCCCGGATCCCTGTTGTTGCGGCGCGATGTGTTCTACCCGGACAAAGTGCCGCGGGACCTAGGCGGCTGCCTGGTGCGGGGCTCGCTGGACGCGCCGGGCGCCAAGAGCGCGTGCCAGCGGCCGAGCGCCGCCCACACGTCCTCCACCCACGACGCTGTGCGCCGCCTGTTCGCCGTGTTCGCGCACCGCTTCAACATGCAGCCCGTCCTGGAGGTGACGCCCGCGTTCCAGTTGCGGTCGGGCCGCGTGGAGCGCGTGCTCAGTCACCAGGCTGACGTGGCGCTCGGCTTCCTGCCCATGATGCCCGAGATGATGGCCTTCGCGCAGCACAGCGTGGTGGTGCACACGGACTCCATCAGAATGTTCGTCCGCTGCCCGAAGACACACGACTCACGCATCAAGCTGCCGCCGTTCGCGGGCGCCGTGCTCTTGACCACCTTCGGCAGTATGGCTGTCGTGATCACAGCGCTGCAGGCGGCGCGGTACTGCACTAGACTCCCCGTCGACCTGCAGACCCTGGCCGCAGACGCACTAGCCGTGTGGAGCGTGGCAACCGAGATGTCCGTGAAGCTGCCCAGGTATTGAGACTCATAGACTTGGAAATTTCCTACACTTTACTACACTGGAGACCTTGTGGTAGTTAGTGTGCAGAGTTAACTTTTCAAAAGTGTACTTTTCATTACACTTTTCTAAAGTGCAGTTTGTAAACTTTTGTTTTTCCAGTGTACTTATATAAATGTAAACATTCATCATCGGATGGTGTTACCACTCTGTAAATCTAAGTGTTACCGTCCTACATTAGGAAACGTGTGATCGCTGTCCTCATTAGGACTCATTATCACTCTTCTAACAGTGCGATGGACCCATCATACACTTCTAACAGTGCGATGGCCCATCACACACTTGCAACAGTGCGACCAGCCTACTGTCACAGCAGTATGATGTAGCCATCACACTGTTACAAGTAAGTGTATGATGGGCAATCGCACTGTTAAAAGAGTGTGATGGGCCATCGCGCTTCTTTTCCTGGTGTAGGACAGCGATCACACGTTTCCCAATGTAGGACAGTAACACTGTTAGATTTACAGAGCAAGAATCACCAACAGTAACGCAACAAACGTTGAGAATTAATATTAGGACATTTATGGAAACGCAGCAAAATTTACAACGTTTCGCGCAAAATGTGGTCTATTATCTTACATTCCTTCTCAGATCACGCAAATCATGATAAAAGAACGAGTAGTTCTTGTTGTGGTAGTTTGCCCGCTCACGAACATTCCCTTGAGTAGGATCAGGCGTGGATTATCGGCCTGCTCTGGTAGACTCCGAGTCGAGGCCCGAAGCACCAAAACATTACTGTGAATCATCTGAAAGCTTGTCATGTGTATCCCAGGGCGGCAGCGCTGCGCTGCGTCTTCTTCGGCTACCTCGTCTTCGTCTTCCACTTCAACATGGCGCTCAAGAGCGTCCTCTTGGCGGACCACACGGAGCCCGAGGTGCGCTGGGGCGTGCGCACCGTCGACGAGGTGATTCAGTCCGACATGAAGCTGGGGGTGTCGAGCACCAGCGCCATCGAACCGCTCAGTGTGATCGGCGTTCAGCCGGAGCGCGTGGTCGTGTGCGCACGGCGCGTCGGCCTCTGCGACCGTCTGCTGGACGGGGACCGCGACTTCGCCATCGTGCGCGCCTACTTCTACCCGGAGCAGCTCGGCTGCCTGCGGACCTGCCACTTCATGCTGCCCGGCGTGCTGCTGTACCAGAACACCGCGTGGTACGTGCGCAAGAACTACCCGCTCGCCGCGCTCATGGACGACACCATCACGACCGTGCAACAGGCAGGCCTCATGACGCGCTGGCACACCGAGTTCGAAGCCAAGAACATCAATAAGACCAGGTCCTGGAGGAGGAGCGTCTCCAAGGCCAAGGAAGTGCAGGATTCTGTGAGCGACTTCCCGGAGGAGGCACTGTATACGTACGCGGCGGGGCTGGCAGCCGCTTCACTAGCTGTGCTCGGCGAGATGCTGTGGTTCTGTTGGCGAGGGAGTCGGAAGAACAGTTCTACAAGGCAACCATTATTGGCAGGTGAAATTGCTCCTGCTGCTATCTACCGTTCAGGACGCCAGGAAATCCAAGTTATAAACACATATCACTAACTTTTTTCCAAAGAAAAAAGAAGAGGGAAAAATGGTTCGTCAGCGCTGCACTATGAATAGTCAAAACGAGCGACAATTATGCATTTCGTACATGTGAATCACATGTCATGTACTCTCCACCATAGCAGACACTAGGTACTGCATGTCATTTTGTCGTACATTAGGAAACACATCACTGTCACACCTCAATTCCTACTTCTTTTGTACACAATTCATACCTCCTCAAGTTCGTCCCTACGTTCATCATTAAGCGTAAGATCTACCGTCTACCGTTTTTCTAAAAATGTCAAATATAGTCGTTGAAAAATGCAATATAGGCTATATATGACTTGAGTCTCAATGTCTTCGAATCTCCGGGTCAGCAGTCAACTCCTTGTGCCTCGATGCTTTGTTGTTTGCGGCTCTGCTCGGCGCGTGTTCATTGCTATCACTCATTCCTGTATAATGCAAGTAAACAGTCTCCCCGACGAAATTGTAACTTTCATTCCTCACACAAGAAAGATGCAAAATAGAAGTGAAGTACACTTTTGTTAGACGGGAGGAAAGCTGCGAGAGCACGCAGAAAACTACCTTCTTAAGTTTCCTTAGGTGAATAAGTTCCAATCTTCGTAGTTTTAAGAAAAAAATGCGCTTTTGCTTTTTGATAAACAATGTCTGTAAACAAAGTTCAAAGTTTACCCATATGAATTCAGTTCTTCTCTTGGAGACAAGTCCACCAAAATTGTTTCGATCTTTCGTTTCAATTTCTTTATTCAGAGCCAATTTTTCTATAAAGATCCGTTTTGTTAAGGTGAAGAAGTTACCGCGTGACACTCGCATCCTTCCAATGATTTTTGCAGATCCTTCTCATAATCTTCATCTAAAAATTCTACAAATCTTCGTAGATTATTTGACATTCAGAAGAAGACGGAAAAACTAAGGCAAGAAACCACAAGAAGTGTGGCTGACGGTAGAGAAATGTCACTCCTAAGGTTGTTCAGTAATTACGATTTTCTTCTGTGCCTGATTTTAGAGATCCTCGTCCCTCTCACAACATGCACCATAACCTAACATTATCATTTACTATAACATGTGGAGCATCGTCCCGCAGTCGCAACCTCAACCTTCCTTCGTCCCCTTCTAGATGACGTAAGCTTACGGATAACCACTCATGACAACGTAAGTAACGATAGCGTCGGTAAAACGATTTCACTTTCGACCCGGCGCTTGCCACTTTTTTTTAATCTCGCGAGATGAGCGGAACATTTCTAATACACAGTGGAGCAATACCGAAAGATATCTTGGGCACCATACGCCCTCTTGGCTCACAGATCAATGGATAAGGCAGATAATCGAATCTCGGTGAGACAGTAAAATGTTGTCTGCATTCCGCCTGCAATTTCTAGCTATTTTCTAGCGCTTTTGAGAGAATGTGAATAATTTGACTATGGTGCTCTGCTCTCCTTGTCCACGCCCTTCTGCCATGTGCAAAGTACACTGTGAGGTGACGGAAGTTCGGTAGGGTCAGTCTGGGTAAAAAATTCACAGAGTTATAACCGCGGGCTCCAGAGAGGTCTTCAGTTTTTTGTTGTCGTGAACATTTATTACCCACACTGACCATACTAAGAGGAGATTTGATGAAAAAATAACTGGAAGAATAGATACTTAAATAGGCGAATATCTTGAGTAAAACATTGCTGGAGGCAGCCGATTCGAAAACGATAAAGTTTTCCTTTGGACTCATGAATTACTCGTTTTCAAAAGAAATCGTTCGTTTTCGAATTTCATCGAATTACTGATGAATCGATTCGAATCGTTCGCACATCGCTACCAAGAATGTCTTGTTTCCGGGGCTCTCGCGGTGAACGCAAGGGCGGCCGGAAGTAGAAGCGAATGAAGGCGGCGGTCACCTCTGTTCAGATCGCCATGCGAAGACGGTGATTGTTGTAATGATATCAGAACGTACTCCGTATGTACGTCGCTCTCTGTGGCCTAAGAACGCACTACTCGCCTGTCATAATAATTGGACGAAGGCCATCAAGGCGGCGCTGCTGCACGGCATGCCTGAGCTACATCAGAGTGAGGCGTGGTCGAGAGGGGACCGGAAGGAGGGGCCGGGCGGGGCGGCGAGGGACCAGGGGCCCCGCCACGCTCTGCCACGCCTCGCCGCTCCCCGCCCCCGCCGTCCAGGTCAGCGCCAGCGGACCCCATCGGGCCATCGGCATCCCAGTGCCCCCGCCGTGTCAAGTCTGCTGTACGTATCAGCCGACTCGGATGCGGGGGCGGGCCGGTGCAGGGCGGGGCGGGGCGGGATGGAAACGGGTACGATACGATACGATACGGCACGGCACGGCACTTGCTTCGTTGCGCAAAGAACTATATTGGTAGTCCGGTGTAGAGGAAGAGGGAAGAGGGAAGGCCAGCAGAAGCGCGCGGTGGTCCGGACGGGAGCAGGAGGGAGACGGGAGCGGGGGGAATCGAGGCGAGGCCCGCGCGTGCCGGGCACTGCTTCCTATCCCAACACACTTCCAGAGGTGGGTGGGTCGGCCCACTGGGACTGGGACCGGCCATTCGATCCGGCGCTTCCTCCGTCGCAGGCAACTCAACTGGTGGTCTGACGATAATATCGTACTATCGGTGTGCGGTGTGCGCGGTGTCTCCTCGTCCGCGCAAAGAAAGAGGGAAAGACAAAGGAAGAGAGGCGAGTGGGAGAGGGAAGGAGGGACAGGAGCTCGGACACGAGACGCACGCCACCATGGCGGACGCGGTGCGGCCGTCCGACACGGAGGGACGGAAGGACCGTGCGGACGGACAGACAGACTGACTGAACGCGGAGGAGGAGAGGGAAACTCCCCGGGGAAAGATCTATCAGAGTATGTGAAAGAGCATTATCTGTCAGTTGGTCTGGAGCCAGCCTCAGTGTCCCAGAAGAGCGGCGATCTAGCGCGCACTTGAACGCTGCTGCAGATGAAAATGAAGTCTGGAGCCGAGGAGCCTCTTCGGCAGAATGGCGTCATCACGGCAGGTATGACTCTTCGCGAAGGAATGTGATGTGCACTTCCGTGTATGCACGAAAACAAAGAAGACTACTCTTATCTTTTACGAGATCAGACGTATTTATAGCTTGAGTAGTGTTATCAGGTTTTTTTTTGTGGTCTACCTGTCGTGTTAAACACCCGGTTGACATTTAAAATCTTGGACTGTATAAACAGAGGAAAGGAATGGAATTCAAATTAATCTAGAGAATATGTAGAGTGTATTTAGAGCAATTTAGAATAATTTAGAATGTTTGTATTATTATTAAATGAATGGAGAACAACTGTGCAGTTAATTTTAGCAACAAAATAAGTTGTTCAGGAAACCCCGCGTGTATTCGACTTTTTGTGCTCCACGAGCACTAGTTCATAGAGCAAAATGGTAATTAATAGATTATGCTGGTGATAACTTGGATTGACAAATAAAAATCACTCCTTTCTTTGAACTGAGGGCGCAACACTTTCTCAAAATGTGTAGACCCGTTACATCACTTTATGTACAGAGAACTTAAGATATTAGATGTAATTATATTTTTAGGACGTTTAGGGGGTTTACAGTGGTGCACAACAAGTCAAGCAGTTCTTAGTATTTATGCTAATCAGCTCAAATTCTACACTTGACTTGTACCGGGTGTTCAGTCTAATACAGGACAGTCGAATAGGTTGCCTACCGCTCCGCACGGGCCAGGGGAGGGTGGGGCGAGCCCCTCTCCTCTCCCCTCACCTTCCCCTGGCCTGTGTGGAGCGGTAGGCAACCCATTCGACTGAACACCTGGTACAACTCACACGCGAAATTTGAGCACAACAATACAAGTCCCTCGCTTTAAAAGGAGTTTGTCGTAGAAGCTCACCGTTCCCAGTGCACGTGTACCTGGCTGGCATGACCGCTCCCGCCGAGACTGTACGAGCTGAAACCTAACTAGATGTTGGGTCCCAAGGCGACCGAGCGGCGATGGCGCGTCTCCTTGTGTCGCAACGGCTCGCGGTGGATCTAAATCGATCATCCCAATCTTTCTTTTTTGTCAGACCTTCCTTCAAAATACACACGTATATAAAAATACGTGCTCTCAGCGAATGTACTGCTGGTAGTGACCGGTTCCCGATCGATATCTCGCGAACGAACCGCAGCAATCTCGCGTGGCTTCTGACGAGTAACGCTCGTCTTGCCTGCTTGAATATGAGCTCAAAGTGCAAGCGGAAAGTACGCGTCAAACTAAACTGCAGTCATTGTTGGCATGATTGTAGACGAAATGTAGCCAAATCACACCGGTGTGGGTTGCATTTCAACCTCCCGGATACGTGGCTTGTTTTCCTTGCTCCTAGGCTCATGAGATACAGCCCGTTTCACACTAGAGTGCTTTGGCTAAATTTCACCTACTTTTCTATCAACAATGTCTCAGTCCTCTATTGCTGCCTTCCAGGTGCTCCCTCTTCCTCCTATGGATTCGGAAGGCGGCACCTGCAGGTGTTCCTTCTCTTCCTGGCTATCGCCATGGCGTACGGCATCAGGATTAACATGTCGGTCGCCCTCGTCTCCATGACGAATGCCAACAGAACGGATGGCTACGAGGTGAGAATTATGCATTCACCCATAAGTAGTGTGAAGCCAAATAAAAAAATGGTAAAAAAAAGCTTATATGTCACCAGTGTTTGAACCCACGACAGGACTTTTAAGATTGATGCGCTCCCGCGCGTTTAAGTCGCCTGTGATTAGGGGGTGCTATCGACATAGGTGCAGACATGGTTGAAGGTTGTACTTAAGGGAAATTTAGACGATTCAGACCAGACTAGCTTTAACCAAGCTTTGGTGCTAGGACGCAAGGAAACAATAGTCTAAACTTTGGGAGAGCGCAGGTCTGTGAAGTATTTTGCAAATGATGTTAGAATCTGTTAGAATCTTCCACCGCACTAAAAGTCCTTAGGTGAAAAAAAAACATTCTGCTTAAAAAATAAAAACGCACTGTGTTTGTTCAAATGAACAGCGGGATAGCGAAAGTTCTAATTCAGTTGAATGTCTTCCAATAAAATAAATAAAATGAAAAATATTCTGATCATATCAGAAAAACATACATTGTGTTCACTTTTGCCCTGTGAGCTTCTCACCCGACCTAGCCCTACTAGTGTCGACTCGGAGGACAGAGAAGACCGCGCTGGCCTTTACATTAACCATGAACCTCACGGGAGAAAACCGTCCCTCTGACCCACTTCCTGCCCAGCCTCTCTGGAGCCCAATTAAGTACGTCGCGTTCATGTCTATCCAGGTGTACCACTGGGACCAGCAGCTCCAGGGTACTATCCTGTCGTCCTTCTTCTGGGGGTACTGCCCCATGCAGGTGCCGGGCAGCATGATGGCGCAGCGCTTCGGACCGCGCCTCTTCCTGCTCACCGCCATCGCGGGCAGCTCCGTGCTCGCCATCATCACGCCCTGGGCAGTGGCCCTGGGCGGCCCCACGCTGCTCATCACCATCAGGGTGTTCCAGGTGAGTACCGGGGTGGGGCGCCGCGGGGCGGCCCCACACTGCTCATCGCCATCAGGGTGTTCCAGGTGAGTACCGGGGTGGGGTGGCGCGGGGCGGCCCCACTCTGCTCATCACCACCAGGGTGTTCCAGGTGAGTACCGGGGTGGGGTGGCGCGGGGCGGCCCCACTCTGCTCATCACCATCAGGGTGTTCCAGGTGAGTACCGGGGTGGGGCGGCGCGGGGCGGCCGCACGCTGCTCATCACCATCAGGGTGTTCCAGGTGAGAACCGGGGTGGGGTGGCGCGGGGCGGCCCCACAC